>VZRZ01004787.1:0-27437 GCA_013398175.1 Climacteris rufus | reverse complement strand
GACACGGGTGTGGGCGCGGCCCCGCGGCGGGACACGGGTGTGGGCGCGGCACGGGCGCGGCCGCTGCAGCCTCCGCGGGAGGGACAACTTCCTCACGCTGAGGGCGCCAGAGCACTGGAACAAGCTGCCCGGGCGGCTTGTGCAGTGTCCCTCTCCCGAGACATTCCCAGCCCATCTGGAGGCGTTCCTGTGTCACCTGCTCCAGGTGACCCTGCCGTGGCAGGGAGTTTGGACTGAGGTCGCTTCCAACTCTAACGATTCTGTGATTCTGTGTTTCCGTATTCGCGTTTGCACAAGGTAGGGAGCTGGAAGGTAACCCATGAATGGCTGGCTCCGCGATCATCAGACGTTTACAATATTTATACATTTTAACAAACAAAGGCGTCGGCATTTGTTGGCTGTAAGCTGCATAACTTTTCTATTAATTAGTACTCAAACCCCATTTGCTAGTTGTATCTCTCACTTCTCGTGCTCTTCTTCCCCCGTTTGGGCCGGGGGTCTGTTTTGAGCGGGTCGTCAATGAAGCGGTGGTCGCGGTGCTCCAGTGCCAGAATTACCTTCCTCCGGGTGCTGCCCAGCCCTGCTGCCTGCACTCCTGGCGGATCTCATCCAGACAGCCCATTCCCCTTGGGATTCTCTTATCCACAAAACAAAAGATTAGCCAAGCGTGCAACCTTCACAAATCAGTTGCTTAATCATGACTGCCCAGCTACCCCTGCTGATTAACAACTGGGGAAAAAAACCCATTGCTAAGTCCGGTTCAAATCTTGAGGGCCCCAAATCTGGAGAGGGCTCACTGCCAGCCTCGCCCCAGCACAGGGAGCACGGTGGAGGGGAGTGGGGGCCAGCGGGCAGGACCAGCTGTCAGGGATCATCCAGGCTGCCCTCACACCCCTGCACAGAGAGGTGGCACATGCAATTAATTCTGTGTAAAATGTCCATTGGAAATGTTCCAGTCTGTGTCTCACAGCAGCAGCAAGGGGCCCAAGGCCCTGGAGTGTTGCGGACTGGGCTTCAGCACCTGCAGCAGCTTGGGTTAAAAATTGTTATCAGGGGTGTAACTAGCATGATCCATTGGTGTGCAAAGGCAGAAATCTCATCTGAGCATGGCAGGGTGTGCATTTCTAGGCAGAAAAGCCTCTGTTTTCAAAAAGAAGTGAAAATACCCAGTATGTACCAGTTGAATTTGCTCCTGTCAATCCCTGAACTAGTGTTATAAATTCGACGTTTTTCTTAGCAGTTTTTTTTATAACAAACCTTCATGCCACACAGAAAGTGAACAGTATGTCTGTCCTTCCTTTACCAGTATCTACACAGCGTTGGTGTCCTCTGCCTCCCCCCAAAAATTTATAGAAATACTGATACAAGCCAAAGACCTGCCAGTGAGACACGACATAATCCTGCCCTCCCAGGGCAAGTAATGGTTTGTTTCAGCTCCAATGTGTCAGAGGTAGTTGGAGTACTGCCGTGCAGGGGTGACCTGAAGGGCACTTCCCTCATGCAATCCATGAGGGAAATGTGTGTATTTACATATAAGGGAACCACACTCCAGGGAGCCTTCACAGTGGGCACACATTGTACATACTTCCCAGATTGCAGATAAAGAGGCCTGTGTTGAAATAAAGTATGAAAAGAGTCAACAAAAGGCTTGGGTAATGGTGTAAAAGCCTCCTTAAGCTTTAAAGAGAAAAAAAACAGGTTTTCTCTTGATATAAAAGTCAACTTTAGTTAGTGTGGCCATAATACAGTTAGCATGGGAAAAAAATATATTGAGAAAGATACCTAGGAAAACTAAAAATGAGTAAAAATGCATTTTGGCCTTTCACAAAGAATTGTTTCTGAGGTTTGCTTCTTTCTGTGGTGATGCAAATTGTCTCTTCTACCTAGCTGAGGTGCACAGTAGTGTTACCACAGATACCTAAAAAACCTTAAGAGAATGTCAGTCTTCTGTCTTAAAGTACAAATTCTTTTAAATTGCACAGTTGCAGCTACCTTGCCTAGTTCTGCTCCACAGTCTGAGAAGCTGTGCATGTGCAATTCAGTGCAATTCAGAAAATAAATGTTGCCCTAAAGTGGTCATCCCCCTGTAGTTATGGAAAAAATAGGTGAGCAAAGGCAGCTTCACAAGCAGAGCATCTCCAAATCCCCTCACCAGCAGTGTAAAAGACAGCAACCACATAGTCCTGCAGCTGCTGAGCTGCTTGTCGCCATGGGCTTGGAGGCCCTGTGATGCACCTCCATACCCTAAAGGGATCCTTAAAAAAAAAACCTTTTTCTGCAGTGGTTGAAGATAGGATGCAGCAGATACTGACAACAGGTGGTCAGACAGATGGAGGAGGTGGAGAGAAACAGAGATAGAAATGAAGGGTAAACATGTTTTTCCCAGCCACCTACCTACGTTCTGTTCAGCTCCCTTGAAAACCTTTCTCACTCACCTGGCTGTGTTGGGGAAATGGGAAGCCCATGCAGGGCCAGGTCGTTATCTCAGCTGTGTCACAACATGTCAAGCACTCACAGCAGAGATCTGCAGGGAAACTTAGGGTGGAATGAGCGCTCCAGGCATGATCACACTGAAATAATACCAGCAGAAGGGAGGGTCAGTTAGATGTAAACTGGGTGTGTCTTTTTCTTCTGTTACTAAAACTCAGAATTTTTTCTCACTTATGTCACAGACGTGGAGTCCAAATCCAATTTTGTTACATTTGTCAATCAAAAATGCTTTCAGACTAACCATACATCACTCTCCAGTCACTCATGGTAAATTAACAGACTTCCACCCTACAAATCTGTATGTGAGCTTGTTGAAATTAATACAAAAAATCATATAATCGTTTAGGTTGGAAAAGACCTCACAGTCATCAAGTCCAGCCTGTGGCTGAACACCACCTTGTCAATTAGAACACAGCAGTGAGTGCCACATCCAGCCTTTCCTTACACCCCTCCAGGGATGCCAACTCTACCACCTTCCTGGGCAGCCCATTCCAATGCTTGACAAACCTTTCAGTGAACAATTCTTCCTGATGTCCAGCTTGAATCTCACCTGGTGCAGCTTGAGGCCGTTTCCTCTTGTCCTGCCTCTTGTTGCCTGTGAGAAGAGACAGATCCCCACCTGGCTACAACTTCCTTTCAGGCAATTGCAGATAGTGATAAGGTCTCTGCTGAGCCTGTGGAATAACTGTGTAATCCTCAGGTGGTTAACAAATTCAAACCTGAATTTCACTTTGGGTCTCATGAGGCTAATCTCTCATAGAGCACAAGCAAGTACATTTTAAAGGGACTCACAAACTTCTTTTGACTTCTTGTCCCAGGAATTAAAAGGGCAAAAGCTCCTGAAACCTCAGAGGTTTCAATTTGCACCACTTTGGCAAACTTGCAACTTTTTTGAAATCCCATTTGTTGGTGATATTTTCTGAGATTTAGAGGACACTCATGGTAAAGTACCTTACTTATAAAGTCCTTACTTTGTATTCCTCTCTTTGCTAGCCTTTTGGAAGGGCAGATTTTTATTGAATTAAATAACTAGAATTCTGATGGGACGGCCTTGGCAAGGAGTGAAACGCCCAGCCAGCCACTCACCAGCCATTCAGCAGGATTAGGATTAGAGAGAAAAGTAGAATGAGAGATCTCATGGGTCAAGAGAAGGACAGGAAGATTGCTCCCTGGTTCTTGTCATGGCAGAACATTCTTGACTTGGGGAGAATCAATTTATTGCTGATTTCAAATAATGCCCTCAATGGGAGACAGAAGGACAAGCACTTGAACAGCTTTCTTACCCCTTTTCCCAAGCTCAGCTTCATTCCTTCCCTGTAGGCTCATCTACATCGAATCATCATTAAGGCTGCAAAAGATCTCAAATGTCATCAGGTCCAACCATGAACCTAACACTGCCAGGTCCGTCACTAAACCATGTCCCTAAGTGCCACATCTACCCCTTTCTTTCACATTTCCAGGGACAGTGATTCCACCACTTGCCAGGGCAGTCTGTTCCAATGCTTGTCTACCCCTCAGTGAAGAAGTTCTTGCTGATATCCCATCTAGCCCTCCCCTGCTGGAACTCGAGGCCATTTCCCCTTGTCCTTGTGCTTGTTACCTGGGAGAAGAGGCTGACCCCCGCCTGGCTACAACCTCCCTTCAGGTAGTTTTAGAGAGGAGTGAGGTCTTTCCTGTGCCTCCTTTTCTCCAGACCAGACACCCCCAGCTCCACTGCTCTTCTCTGGACTCGTTCCAGCACCTCAGTGTCTTTCTTGTAGCGGGGGACAATTCCTGCACTCAGTTATGTAGTAGGCAATTTATATCATGAGTTCATTACACAACTTGCATTTTTAAATGCTGTTGACAGAATTTCAAGGCTAGGATTACTCATTAAGTGATTTTCTGTGTTAACAGATAAATCAGGGGCTCGGTTGTGTGACAGTAGCTGAGGGCCTATTATAAATAAAGGCACAATAAACTACAGCACAGAGAGAGAAAACTATAATAAACATTAGGTAGTTGATGACTTGCCTATGTGTAATACACATTTTGATTTATTCCTCACCACCTTGCTAAGCAGAAACATACTCCAAGTGAGATATTTCAATTAGCTGGCCAGCCTGGTGGCTTCCAGACTTGGCCCCATTCCTAAGCTTATATAGCCAAAGCAAAAACTAAAGTTGCATGTAGTTGTCTACAACTATGTGCCTGTGTTCTCTGGATTTTGAATGCCAAATGTAGGGTGCATGGTTACATAGTAAAAGAAACTGCTGTGAGAAATTAACTTATTGGGTTTTCAACTCATCAGACTTACCCAGAAACAATTTTTTATGGGAAAGCCATCCTGCAAAAAGTACAATTCTTATTTAGTCAGAAATACTGCCAACAGTGGTGTCACTGCATGCATCTGACAGACCTGCTCATTTTTTTCACTGAGGAAGCATACTTTCAGAGCCAGTATTCCCAAAAGTTGTACTAATTTTAACTTAGTGTTGTTAAACCAAGCCAGCTCACACAGAGCTACACCAGTTCTCACACAGAAAAGGCAGGGAGCGAGATGAACTGCTGTATGTACCATTACAATAGTATGTGGCTTGTTTCAAGTACCTTTTTAAAAAAGGTTTTACCCTTGGCAACATGGTTATACCTGTGCATAAAGGGGTCTTGGTTGACTGTGGGCTGTGGGCAAAACACTGATGAAGCAATCAGTGCTGGGCAAAAGAAGGTGGCAACACAGCCAAGTTGTTTTGAAGGTGAAGTAAGATTTTTGGGGCAGCTTTACACCATGACTGCCTCTGTGGAAGACCACTTGCCTGAGATTGTGGATTGATGATGATGCAACCTATGGCATACACATACTGTATTATTGCCTTCCATTTGCTCTTGGAGCCCAGCAGTTCATTAAAGGGAAGTAGGAAACAATTTGGCAAACCGTGTTGTGGCACCAGATGCAGAGCTAGAAGTTACAGAGCTGTGCTGAGCATGATAGACTTGCCTAAGTTTGGTCCTTCACTCAGTGGTCCTAGGAGAGACTGGTAACTGGCATAATTTTTATGGCATTGTTAAATTCACTCTGGTGTTCCAGTTTGTGAAAATGGACCAACCTCTTAGAATTCTTCTCCAGAATAATAAAGTGGGTAAGGGAGGCATTATTTACTGGGAGGGTGCTGAGAGACTAGAAGAGGGAAGTTGTGGCTGGCCCATGATTGGAAATGTTCAAGGCCAGGCTGGATGGGGCTTTAAGCAACCTGACTTTATGGTAGATTAAAAAAAGGCAATTTTTTCCGTTCTGCTACTGCTGCCTGGTATGAGCTGGAGATTAATCACTACAAGGAAGATAAAGGAAACAGGGTTGGCTCCTGTTAACACCCAGGTTGTGTCTGGTGCACTGTGTCCATGGGAGAGGCCTCCAGGGGGTTATAGGGCAAGGAGAAGAGCTGCATCATGTCTCTTTCACTGTGTGCTCTCAGGCCACACAATGGGAAGAAAGAACCTTGAAAGGTATCTGCTCTGATGCCTTTTTAGCCTGTGGACTTGGCAGTGTTAGGTTGAGTTGCACTCAATGATCCTAAAGGTCCATTCCAACCTAAACAATTCTCTGATCTAGTGATTCTCTGGTCTAGTGAAGGTGTCCCTGCCCACAGTAGGTGAATTGGAAATTGATGCTCTTGAAAGTCCCTTCCAACTTAAACCATTCTGTGATTCTAATAGCTGGTCTTCACTTGGCTGTTGTGGATCTCAGTTGTTGTGGATACTGGTGCCAAGCTCTAGATTTTCTATTTTTGCATACAGGCTGTGGCTGAGATGGAATTAGTTGTCTCCATAGCAGCCTGTACAGGGCCGTGTTCTGGATTTGTGAATAACAGCATTGGTTACACAGAAGCATTTTGGCTGTTTCTGAGCAGTGTTTGACAGCTTCAAGGGAATTTTTTGTTTCTTTCTCCCCTCTATCCACTGCCAGTGAGTAGGCTGGAGGTGGGCGAGAGGGTCTGACCACACCAGTATTCCATACCAGATGGCATTGTGCCCAGCACCAGAAGCTCTGGGAAAAAAATGAAAAAGGGAGTATATTTGTGGTTATGGCATTTGTCTTCCCAAGTAACTGTTGGTGTGCTGAGGCTGTCATTACTGATGGGGAATAGTGACTAAATCCTTTATTTTGCTTTCTGTGTGCAGCTTCACTTACCTGTTAAGCAGTCTGTATCTCAATCTATGTCTTCTCCTTTTTGCCTTTATGATTTCTCTCTCCTGTCCTGCTAGAGTAGGGATAAGCAATAGCTGGGTCAACCCACCATGAGCCTGAGATAGGCCTAGATAGCCTGAGTTCTAGTGGGAATGGAATGGGAGTAACCTATGAAAGCTGGGGCTAAAGCTTCTAGTGTCCCCTAAAAGCAGACTGAAGTTAAACCAGTGGTGAAGATAGGATGCTAAGTAATTTTGCATTGTGTAATAGACTGCAAAAGCTGTGGGAACACTGAGATGAGGTTAGCTTTGGAGGCAGGCTCCCCCCTCCCACAGGCTGGTAAGTGAGGTGAGACTGGGGCCAGCAGTCATCTCTGGGCAGGAGAAGGTATGGAATTGTCAGTGTTTGGGATGTCACTGGATGCACAGCAGTGTCATTGCTTTGTGTGTGCAAGGCAAGGTGGAACTGACAGGAATACAAGCTTGCCCTGAGGCAACAGAGAGGATCCCAAACCATGTTGTTTCAGCAGGTGTTGCTGTGCAATGTAAACCTTCCCTAACCAAAGCCACAGCAAGAGAGAGGAGGATACAACCTTGAAAATTGTAAACCATGTCCCAAAAGAGATGGAGATGATCATGGATCTGAATAGCACTCTGAATAGTAGCCAGAGCTCTCACTGCACCCCAAAGTGCAACTGGAAGGAGTGGGAGGACAGGTCGTCTACCACAGCTTTTCTCAGGTCTTACTCACTTCATGAGCAAGGTTCACATCAAGGGTGAAAGTTGTCCAGTGTCTGTACACTGACACACCCAGAGCCCAGACAACATGTACACTCCTCTGAGAAAGCAAGTGGTCTCCCAGCTGTGCTTTTTTCTGGGAACCAGTGTGCCTGCCCAGGAATGCCTGTGCTGGAACCTGGCAGAGCCACATCCCAGCAGGTCAGCACCTACTATACCAAGATTCCAGTCTCACAGCTGTGCTTGGTGTGCACATGGTGGTGGTGGTGGTGGTGGTGTGCATGCCCACGCCTCCTGCGCCAGAGCTGCTCCCTCCATCAGGAAGGTGCAGTAATGCTCAGTTCACTGACAGAGCCTTACAGCAGCTGGGGGAAATCCAAGTGGGCAACTTGGATTAGAGTGTGGTTAGAGGCAGCTGGGGCTGCAGTGCCACACCAGGCAGCAGATGGGGACTGATGTGTTACAGGGGTAAAGTAAATTCAGGACACAAAGGAGAAAGGACTAATCTAGCTAAAGAGAGAAGGAAGGTGTTACCACAGTCAATCACACTATTTTTACAGGTTTTTTTCCCTTGGGTTTTAAAATATTTGGAAAACCATTATCAATGGTAATAGTACAGCATTTAAGTCACAGCAACTTTAGAAATTCGATTCCAGACAGGTGGTTTGGTTTTGCCAAACTGGTCCTAGCAGAAGGTATCTAATGCTGCACTGAGCTGGTTCTCCCCCTTGGTCAAACTGCCTAATTAAGCTTCGAGGAAATTGAGTGCAAACAGGCTTCTGCAAACAAGGAAGAAGTTCTGGTGCCATGGCCCCACTGTCTTTAGCATTGCATGCCCACTTCTCTTCATTAACTCTCTTAATTTAGGTTGTCTGCAAATGTAAGTCACTAAGTCATGAAGTAAGCTTAAAATATCACAATTAAGCCAATGTGTTTTCCATGGTTTTACTGAAACTGAAAAAGTAGTTCTGTACCAAAATGTACACAGTTTAGTAATAATACAAAAAGTTAATTCTGCCAGACAGAATGTCAGTTAAATCCACCAAAATGAACACTGAACCACCATTTATTGCCAGAACAGTGTTACTTTAAATAAAATCACTGAATGAACATAGAAACAAAGTAGTTCCAATTTTCCTTAAATAAAAATACTAGCGATTAGCAACAATACTGCAAGAAGATAAACATTCATGGTATTTGTTATTTACATGCCATCATAACATATCTAGCATGTAGTAAGTTTTCATGCTTGCACATTAGATTTATGAGCTCATTACTACAAAGCAACCCACCATGATGTATATCAAATCTGCACATTAGAAGAGCACCTCTACCAGTCACCCCTTTAGGAATGGTGCTGCAGGAAACCCAGCCCAATCCACCAATTCCCCCCACAGAAACTCAAATGAGAAAAGCCCAAACCAACAAAAAAAATATCATCAAGCATATTAATAATTTTCCTCCTGTGATTAACTAGGCAGGGTCATGCATTTAGCAGTATTCCCAAAGATGAATCAAATCAGAATAAATCTGGGTTTTCTTTATTACAGTAAGAACACCTGAGACTGCTTCACTGGTCCAAGTACAGTATTTTATTACAAAAACTGCTTCTTACATTAACATGTCATTTCATTGAATCCCCTTAATTAGTGCTTTTCATTGACAAAAAGGTAAGATCGCTTCTTAAAAAGAAAGTTTAAAAGGAAATTAAAGAATAAAATCCCCTACTTGTCTTTTTAAGAACAGTGTGATTTTCCTGGCTTCATTTTATCTCAGCTGAAACAATGGATAAACACCTATTCCTGGAGAATAGCATCAAACACTTTATAAAAAAATCCCCAATATAAGATACACAACGTGTATGCATATTCCTAAAGAGACTTCTTTTTAAGTAAGTGTAAACATCTGTTCTTGACTCTTGTTGTTTGAATGCACTCCTATCAAATAAAGTTTGAGAAACTACATTTACTTAAATACCTGTCTAACACATAACTGGTTTTGGAGTTACCATTTCATTTTTCTACAAGGTATCAAAACAGTTGAAGACACTTTTTCCCTACTTCAGTACAGATTATATTTAACAGTTCAGAATTTTACAGATCACAAGTTCTACATAAAAGAGTAACCTAAATTTTGGAGTTAAACACTGAACACTGCTTAGCTGAAGTAGCAGCAAATTAAGTACTATATATATAGACAGAGACTCCTATAAAACTAGTATCAATTAAACTGTCTGACAGCCTAAGACCTGTTTGACATGTGAACAAATTAAAACTAGGAGTTCATAGAAAGTGATTACGCTTGCCATCACATCATGCTTGTCTAACCAGAAAATAAAAATGGCAAGGACCATTGCATTCAAGCCAAGTTTACACCAACCTTTTTTGTTTTGTTACTTTAAACATACCAAGCACATTACATTACTTTTCAGCTTAGTAGTTACCAGGACCTTGGTAGACTAAATAATCTCAACCTGTAAAAACATAAGACTCTTTAGAAAATGATGTGTAAGAGTAAGAATTCCAAAGCCATGTTCAAGACATCTGACAGGACTTCCTTCATAGTCACCTCTAACCACTGAAGAAGGTCAAGAGCATATAAGTAGTCTCAAACAAGTCTTGATCTCTTAGTTTCTCTTACAAAGACATCATTGAGTTGAAGACAATCTTCATTCTAAACTTCATAGATTTTGGTTTTTTTTCCCTGTGCACCTGGTCAGTTACGAGAACAATTCTTCATTTCAAAGCTGTTTCAATATTTAAGCTGCCTTCTTAGTGCAGGTTCCTTGAAGATCCTGTAGATTTATTTTTGACCTAATAAAACAACAAGATAACTATATTAGATACATAAAATATTACACTGTTGTTATGTGTTGCAATTATTCACATAATCATTACTGACTCATGCACTTATAAAAGGAGCAAAACAGCAGAGAAATACAAGCATTTTTCCATTTTTTACCTGTTGTGGATCATGTGGCTTTTGACCAGATGCCCTGCTGCAAGAGCAGCCATTAGAGATAATTCCCCTGCCATCACTGTAGCACAAACAATTTTAGCAAGCTGACGGGCATTTTCCCCAGGGTTGTCTTGGCTTGCACCTTGAACCCCTAACATCTGCAGAAAAATACAAGGCAATATTATGCTAAGAAATCTAAGTCCATTTATGATAAATTTAGTATTAAAGTCTTTCCAAATTATATCGAATCAACAGGTCTCTTTAATATGGTAAATATCTTAAGCTTTAGAAACTGGATATATGGAAACAATTCATCAGACACTTCTAACACTTTCATGTAAAATACATCAGATTTCAAGCAGCCCCAATCCCATGTTACTCGGACGCCACATGAAAGCAAGCTTTTGATTTAAGAAGCTAAGTGGTTTTAACTTTCAGCACTATACCTGCAAACAGGCCTGCTGTGGGAGCAAGTTGGTGCCTCCGCCAACAGTCCCTATTTCTATAGAAGGCATCGTGCAGCTGATGTACAAGTCTTCATTGGTAGAGCCGGTTCTCTCCATCAAAGTGATGCAATTGGAGCTGCCCACGTTCTGCGCAGCATCCTTCAGATCAAGGGGGAGAAACAAAACAACAATCCAGATACTTAAATACGTGTTTGATTTAGAATTACTGACCTAAGGAGAGTATGAATTGGTGTAAAACAAACCTACCTGACCACAGGCAATGTAGATCGCTGTCACAATGTTTGCTGCATGTGCATTGTAGCCACCTATGCTACCAGCCATAGCAGAACCCACCAGATTTTTGTTTATATTGACTTCCACTAGATCCTCCGTAGTTGTTTTCAATACCTAAAGAACGTGATTAGAAACATTTTTACTACCCCCTTCCTCAGGCAGCAGTAGAAATATTCTATTTATGGCTATTTATGGCCCTCACCCCTTGTTTGCTTCTATGTGGAATTTGACTCAACCATTGTCCTATATGTCTTTTTTTTTTTTTGCTCCAAAGGAGACTTTCAAATGCAGGATGTCCAAGTAACCACAGAAAACTCAGTACAAAGGGTTTGGACTTGCACGGGCCTTTGAAAAAAGCTCAGTTACCCCCTCCATTTCAAATTCTCACTTATATTTGGAATGAAACAAGCAAAATCATCTTGCCAGAAATGTCCCATTAATTCACCTTGACATGATTGTAACACTCCTGTCAATCTGTTCCAGACACTAAACTCTTCCCAAATTCGTTTTGCATACAAATATGGAGCCAAACTGAAGAGTTCCAACACAAACCACTATGGTAGCGCTATTTACCACTAGGTAAATAAACACTATGCACATTAATAAAAAATTAAGTGGCACATTTAATACTATTCTGAACGTGTTTCAAAACTTTCAAGTAAGAGATTTATTCTGAATTTAATATAAAAATGATCAAAGATGGTCAAAAGAGACAGTGCTGTTGAGCAAAATTTAAGATATGCCTGCATAGCAGGAATAGTATTTACAGAAATCTGCACAAAGTCTGCAACACTGACAAAAATGTAACATTTATGTATTAAGAGTTAAATGTAAGTAAGTGTAGGAACATTTAGGGCTGGGGGTTGAGGGAAGCCTTCCCAAATTTACCTAAAAACTATCCCTGCCCATTATGAAAGGACTATCTCCCCATTACTACTTGAATTAAGTCCTGGGGTTGTAATAATGTCATTGACTCAGCTATAAAATGCCAACAATTTGAAAAACAGAGAACTACCCCAGAAGACAAAAATTATATCAATGTATAAATCCATTCTGCACACACATAGTCTGAATCCTGTGTCCAAGTCTGTACCCAGAATTTTAGAAATGTTATAACTGAAAAAGATGTAGAGAAAGGAAGTTCAAAGACACGCTAGAATAGTTTGTTTACTCATTCCTGGTAGAGAAACTGAAACTATTAGTCCGAAACTATCAGTACTTTTCAGTCTGAAAATGAGAATAGCTAGGAAAGTGGAAGGGCTGTGTCAGAGCTGTAAATTCTTGAGCAACAGAGTGAAGATAAAATCTTAAGTATCTCTCCAAGTACAAAACTGGGAGATCATCAAATGGAATCAACAAGAAGGTATTTCTCACACAAGGTGAAGCTGGACTGTGGAATTCTGCTGAGAATACTAGTGCTGGAAGTTTATATAGCTCCCCAAAAGGGACTGGACAAATCACTAAGGGAAAGCAAACAAAAACACCCTTATCAAATATGCAAACACCTACTCGCAAGGTCTTGAACAAGCATTATGATGTAGTGAATTCCTCCCTGGATCTTGTCTCTCGTGGCCAGTGCTGGCAACCAGGTAACAGGCAATGCACTGACACACAGAGGCCATCTGCTGAACTCAGGTGGAAGAGAATCCAAGATGCTGTTATAATGGAGGACAAGCTGGCCAGAGAATATGACTGGCACTGCTTATAAAAGGTTATCCTTTGTCATGCAAGATGCCAAGGAAGCTCTGGATTAAGTAAACCACCTGATTATCTGTTTTCATTGTAGTAGGAAACATATAAACTTTGAAGAGAATACCAGGTGTATGTGAGACAACAAATGAGTGAAAGGGTTGAAAAAGACTGGGTTTAATGACAGGCAAAACCCCATGTGTAAACATCTGTCAAAATGTGCCATAATTTTTCACAGGTAAATCATGAAAATCCTAATGCCTTCAACTAGATATGCATCATTAAAAAGACAGATAAGAACTAGCCTTAACTAGAAAATGACTTTCACTTCATACTTACGATGTAAGGTAAGTATCAGTTTTGCAAAATGTATGTATTTTTATAAACAAGAGACCAGAAACTTACTTCTCTAACAACCTTAGCTGGAATGACTGCTTCACAGACAACAGACTTCCCTCTTCCCTCTATCCAGTTTATAGCAGCAGGTTTTTTGTCTGTACAATAGTTACCACTAATAGCTATAACCTGAAGGTCAGGAAACTCTTCATTCAGCTTTGCCAGTGCTTTTTCAGTACCCTGTTAGGAGAGAAACAGGTAATGGGCTCTGTTAATCATTATGGGTGTAAAACAATCTACTCAAGGGCATTGGAACAGTAGTCTAAGCAGTTAATCAGTTACAGTGTAAAAAAAGAACCTAATTTCACAACTAAACATGAAACGGGGGGGGAAAAAACCCAAACAATGATGACTACCTTTTTTCTAACCACATTGTGAATTACACTGATTGGAGATACATATACCGGGAATAATTGATTTTTTCCTGGTACATACAGACTCCTTGGATAAATTCTGGGGGCATGGGCATATGGTTAACATACTGAAGATACATGAACCAAGTGAAACTTTACAGGCATGAAATGAATTCATTTTGGATGCAGTGGAATGAGCTTCTCTACACTAGGAAATCAGACTAGAAAATCCACTACATTAGGACTTATCTATGACCAGATCCACTTACATAATGCTTCTGATTGCCTCTGCTATATAAAGTTAAGAGTATTGATTTCATATAGCAAAAGGTATCCCAGCAATCTAGGGATCATGTCTCAAGTTCTTCCACGTTTGCATAAAAACAAACAAAACTAAAGAACACCTTTCTGCTGCCATTCACCAGGCTCCTAATCCTTTATGTGCTAGGAAGTGATACTGTAACAGACTCATTACTGCTGGATAAAATCTTTGGCTCAAAGCAACAGAGCAACCAGCTTAGCTTCCCTAGTATCAAAAACACTTTCTTTAAATAATTATTTAAAAAAATAAAATACAAAGTTACTTTTTTCTTTAATTGTTCTTTCTGCTGTTGTCTACACCTGACAAACATTTTTATTATTTTGTGCAAATGGCACTGAGTCTTATCTTTCTGTCTTTCAGATGTCAGGTAGTCACAGATTAGTAGATTATCTTTATTTTTAAAAGGAATACACATTCTAAAAAATACCTAAGGAGACTGGTCCTTACTTTTGAAATCATATTCATTCCCATTGCATCCCCTGTTGCAGACTGAAAACGGATATAAAGGTTACGACCAGCCAAACTGATGAGAAGTTTTTGTAGACGGGCAAACCTGAAAGAAAATGGAACTATTACTTACAAACCTCAAGGAAAGATTAGTTTAAAGGAGCAAAACGACAGTAAATCATTGCAAATTGTGCAGAATCACAGATGACTTTAGGAATCCTTTGGAAAAGACCTGTAAGATCAACAAGATCAGATGACCACCTTTTCAACTAGATCACAGCACCAAGTGATATGTCCAGTCATTTCTTGAATACATTCAGGGATGGTGTTTTCTCAAGCAAGAACTTTAAAAACATTCACTATATATATAAGTGTTCACCGCCTTTTAAAGTTTTCTGTCTGTGGACTTCAAGAAATAAAATATTCTGAAGAGCTAACATAGATTTTTTTAATTCGTATTCCTTAAAACATCTGACTACCAGATATAAAGTAACAATGAGGCCTTTGGAAATTCTGATGGCAGTTTTACAGCAAGGCAAAAAGCATGCTATCTTCAACAGTGCAAGCCCCACAAGTCACTCAAAACTCAGAAATACTGTATTTAAACAGCAGCATGAGCTGATTTTGGCCAAAATACAGATGTATCTTTGCCTGGTGCTTGTAAGAAACAAAACAGGTAAGAAAATCTCTCTATCAATATTCCTCAAGTAAGCAGGCCATCACAAGCCTTAGAAAAAACTCTAGGGCTTGAAATAGACTTATTCTTAGTACCGTTTTACATTTTTTAGCATTTCCATTCTAGCATTAGTTTATCTTGTATTCTCTGAAACCTCAGATTAATTAATACTAGTAATATCATCTGAAAGGCTAAATACCATTTTTTTTTTTGCATAATTACAGTTACAGTTATTTTGCATAGTAAAAATCAAAATAAGCTTATATGTTTTTTAAAAAATGCTTTGACAAATTAATGTTCTTTTAATTATATGCAATGTGTACCTATTTGTTGCTAATACACAGTTATTTACCATTATCAGTGAAAAATGTTTATTGCTAGCCTTGGTACGTAGCCAGAGTGACTTTTGTTCTCTTAGATACTCACTACATGGGATAGCTAAAATGAAGATGTAATTTCCTGTATTGCAGTATTCCAAAAAAACAATTAGGATCTTTCTACCATCCACAGAAGTCTTAAGTCTGGAAACGAAGCTAGAAAAGCCATTGTACTAACCTACTTGTGCTGTCAAAAGCTTCCTTCATTATTTTAAAGCCTTCAGGGCTTTCAAGCCAGACTTTCACCTCTGCAGCCTGGCAAGCAGTGGGCAACCTTACAACAGGTCCTCGAGTCATCCCATCTGCCAGAATGCGGCTACTTGCTCCTCCACCAAGCTAAAACCAAAGCAGAAGGGGCACAAAGTCACATTACTGAAATTTTAGTTTTCAAGAAATCAAAAACATGCATTATATAACCCCAAATATGTTATAATATAGGAAGTCTTTCAAGCTTTTCAAGCCAAACAATACTTACACATATTGCTCTGCATCCTCTATTTGTGCTTGCTACAAGACATCCTTCTGTTGTTGCCATTGGCACCTGAAACTCTTTGTTATCCAGAAACAGTGGTCCTGCTACGCCTACAGGAATAGGCATATATCCAATCACGTTTTCACAGCAAGCTCCCATAACCTGACAAAAATAATACAAAACAATAATTAAGGTTACACTCCAGTGGTACAGTACAGCATGCTACATACTCTGCCTATGACTACACCAAGGTCTCTCAGTAAAACACCCACAAACTTACCCATAAAGTAACTAATGCCAACCTCAAAAAGTTAACAGTTACAGCTATCAACAGCTAATACTATTCAAGTCTAAGCAGACATACTGAATCTTAAACATTCTTAAATGTCATTAAAAACTTCCTAATATTTTTAAATGAATTTCAAATAATCTTTAATTTTAACTTGAGCTCAAGAGAGTATTATCTTGAACTGTGGCTCAGTATTAGTAGAACTCTGCACTTCTGAGATAAGGCAGCTGCATACTTTGATAAGAAATATTTTTGGGATAACCTACAAAACTCACCCACCTTCCTAGGTTTAAAAACATCAAGAGCAATTAAAGGTGATGCCTTATGTTTGCCTTTTATTTTTTTCCTTCTACATGAGTTTTGACCAAGCTCATTGTTAATTCACATGCATCACTAAGGATTCACTTCATAGAATCATACACTTGTTTGGGTTGGAAGGGACCATAAAGATCATCCAGTTCCAACCCCCTGCCAAAGACAGGGACACCTTTCACTAGACAAAGTTACTCAGAGTTCCATCCTGCCTGGCCTTGAACACTTCCAGCGTTAGGGCATCCACAACTTCTCTGGGCAACCTGTTCCACTGCCTCACCACCCTCACAGTAAAGAATTTCTTCCTAACATCCAAACCTGCCCTCCTTCAGATTAAGGCTGTTGCCCCTTGTCCTGTCTCTACACACCATTGTGCAAAGTCCCTCCCCCTCCAGCTCTCTTGTAGGTCCCCTTCAGGTACTGGAAGGTGCTATAAGGTCTTCCCAAAGCTTCCTCTTTCCAGGATGAAAAACTCCCAACTCTCTTGGCCTGTCCTCACAGGAGACATATTCCAACCCTCTGATCAACTTAGTAGCTTCCTCTGGACTAATTTCAACAGGTCCTTATCTTTCTTGTTTATGTGTGTGGAAAATAATTTTATAGTGCGCTTTGCTTGTCTACCTTGTACTTACCAAAGAATAATTGTAATTCCTATAAGGAAGATATTGCAAAGATGAAGGTTCAGGGAGTTTCTTAGATAACATCTGTCTGCGAATGGATACACCTCGCTCCTGGGTTTCCATCAGGGTTTCCAGTTTGTATGCAGGAATATGCTTAGCATTAACTAAGCTGATAACCTCAGCATCAGTAAGAAATTTTGCTCCTTCCTGGAAATATAAAGGGTGGGAAGACAACACACAGATTTTCTTGGTGAAAATCTTTTTAAATGTTTCCAAAAGAAAAAGGGTAACAACTTTACTTTGACATTATCTGAATACATCTAAAGGAGTCAACTGCCAACATCAGGTATTACAGCAGGCCGGAATATGATCAAAAACTTCCATGATCAGACACCCACTTCTATGTGCAAATGATGAAGTACCAGTGACTTGGTATGTTATGAACAATGAAGTAGCTCCCTCCTCCCCGCTTCTCAACTGACTTGAGAAGTGACTGATTAAAGCATTTTATTTTAGTTGTGACCTTCACACACCCCTAAGTTATTAAAGCCATGTCATTTTCTGAAAAATGACATTACAACCAATCGCATCATCTAAAAGCTGGAAAAAGAACTCTAACAATTCTTAAATCAGATGTTGCAGCAGAGGTTAAATAAAATAAAAAAGTTATTTTTCCGTACCTGTGCATTTCCAAGTATACGAACACATTCCTCAATAGAACGTGGTTCTTTAGGCAACTCAGTTTCTTCCACTTTCCCACTACGATATGAAGAAGTTTCCACAGGGCTGGAACTGCCAACTACAAATGTAGCCTTTGTTGATGACTCTGCTAATACAGGTTTTATGACTTCAGCTGCACAAAGACAATCAAAATGACCTCTGGTTTATAAAATCCTGAAAATTCGGTGCCAAATATAACCTGCTACCACAGATTTCACTGTTTGTTCCAAACATTCATGAATGGGTTCAGACTTTAAAATTATAAAAATTACCTACCATTTCCATCTTTGGGAATGAAAGGTTCTTCAGCTGTGTTAGATTTCTGGTTGTTTTTCAGAAGTCCAGACTGCTTCCTGCAACAATTCTCAGGGACCTTTTTCTGTAGCATCATAGGAGAGGTTATGGGATTCTTCAGAGAGAGGGTAGATTCAGTCTCTGCTTGCTCAAAGAAAATGTATTTGACAGCAAGGAGAAGGGCTAATCCAAGAGTGATTACTTGCTCAATATCCATACTGGCCATCCTAAAAAACACAGATCAGAAAGTAAATACATAGTATACACAATTTGTTGCTTATAACAGCATTCTGACATTCTTTGCTTCAGAAAGGGTAATAATTTCATCATCATTTATACAGTTACAGAAATTCCAGTCAAAAGATATTTTCTATCAGGACACTGAATGTATGGACATTCATTCTATCAGGACATAGTCTAGTATGCTAGACTAGACAGGAAAAATCATTCTTCATATTATTATCAACATAAAAATCTTCAGTTGTCACTAAGAGTTACCTAAATCTGGCTAAAAAGCAGTTCCTGCAGGAGAAACGACTGTAAAAGATTCACTAACAGCTACACCAAATTGATTTAACACCTATCCTCCAATGACAAGACAGAATGTTTCATTTATCATCCTTTACCAATAATGTCTACTATGATGCAAGACTAACTGCTAAGAGGGAAAAAAACCCCCTGCCTAAACCAGAAAGTCCCTAGTTTTCAGAAGAAGCATGAAGTGACAGGTGACAGTAAGTTGAACTGAGCTGAAGGAAAAGCAATAGTAACATGGGTTTTGCACTTTTTGCACTTAGTTGTGAATGGTCAGAAGCTCTGCATAAATAATTATTCAGGTGAAGTCTGAAAATTTATTTTCCAGTATGTGATGAAAGGTGCTAGTGCCAAAACATAATGTTTTGATGCATACAGGACACCTAGCTCTTGATCATGTTCTTGACTACTCCAAGGGAATTAGACAGATGGTGTAATATTGACATATTTCTTCTGAAATGTCACCTCTGGTTCCAAGAAATCCTACAGTGTTCAGACCTGAAAATCTACAAGGGTTGTGCTCTAGGACAAGCAGCTTCTAGCTTGGCAGCACTAGCAGATACAGCACAATCACACTTCTGTGAAGTCACCCACCGAGAAAGGTAGAACTGCCATAATGAAACGTTAGGTTCAATTCTCTTTGGTGCATTCTCATCCAATCCCACCGAATTTTCTACAGTACTGTTTTGAGCAGCTGGTTCCGCTATCCAACGACTGTGGGCGTGAACAAGAACCAAACCCAGTGACTGTATCAAAAACATAAAACAAGTATTAATTTTTCAATATAACTTGGTCTCTAAGGGTAAATACTGTCCTTTTTTTGTCTGGTTTTTCTGGTGGGTTTTTCCCCCATGTTTCCCATGCCTCTAATGTCTAAAGCTAAAGGCTGATTTTCCACACCTCTAATTACAGCCTTTTTGGCCTACTGTAACACTGTCCCAGTCACATTTTTCCTCTTGCTCAAGAAATAAGCAAGGGAGGCTGAGGGTACTGCAGGGTTAAGAGGGAGGGAATTCATACACATGAAAATGCCGAGTGGCATACAAACGGCCTAGGCAGGAGGACGACAACTGTAAATACAGGGGAAGTTATTAAAAACTACCACTGCAAACCAGACTAATGGGCTGCTAAGTGCAAGTCTCTATGAAACAAAACCTTGATTCATTGCACCGTGACGCTTGACTGATTTTATAACCACAGGTGAAAAAGAGCCACAAACCATAATCATTTTGACCCTTTGTGTTACAGGATTTGGTTTATTCTCTTCTTCTTCCAGAACACGAGCAAAATGACTAAGCTGCCAGATAGGTCGCCCTTCACGACTCTCTCTTGAAAGCTGCAAAAAACAGCAAAATTTAAAAACAGGTCATATATAGTACATACTAGAAGAACCAACAAATAAGATTCCACATTGCATTTTTATTTGATCATTGAGAAATCACCACCAAAAGAGTCTACAGTCTACCGTTCAGCTTACATTAGACTTTCAAAAGTGAAAACCCCTGGACAGTGAACAAGTTACAATATCACCTGTTTACTCTGCTTTAGATCAGAACTACTACTGAACTACTGAGTGCAACTTATCTACAGTGATATATCTACAAGTTATGGTCACTGGTTCACTTTGAAAGGAAGACAAACATGCTCATCGTAACTCTGTGATGAAAAGTGCAGCCTACAGAACGCACAGGGCTGAATACTAAACTTGATGTTGCCTTGAAGTTGGTCTTACCTCCAATACCAAGGACACACAAGCTGGAAAGAAGGTCATGAAGACAAAGTAGTTGGCAAGAACAGACATACAGCCAAAGCAGCACATAATTTCAAGCTGTCGTACACCTAAATAAAAAGACACTTTTTACATTTCAATATGCAATTAGCTGTACTTGAAGAAGTGTTGCAGAGCTAAGAAAGAAATCATTAAACTGGCATTGCAGAATACAGAAAGAATTATCTAGACTAATGAAAAACAAGCATCTTAAACCGTAGTCATTGTGCACAAGCTTATTCTAAGCAAAGTGTGTGTTTAGGCATTGACAGAAAACTATTTTAAGGTGTAATTCTAAATGAATACAAATAAAGTTCACTAAGATTTTAAAATTTCCCAATGAAAGCTTTAAACTCCTTACTTATCTGAACAAAGAGCAACTAGTCAACATTTGTATCTAAATCCCTTCTAAAAGATGGTATGTTCAGGCAAAAAGCAACAGTATACACCCTGCCTACTCTTTCACAAGTCTGGTATCTAGAAACAGACAGCCATGTTGCACATGCAATACAGAACTGCCTTAGTAAAGATGAAAGAGCTAACAGTATATATTGCTTTAAAAATAACTGTATGCAACACCAAAATGAGGTTTTGTCCCTAGGACATAAAGAAGAAAACAGCTTATTAATACACAAGACCCTGAAAGAACCAAAATTATTTGATGAGCAAGTGCTTTGGAAGATGCTTTTAAAGTATGCAATTTAGTCGGAAAAAATCCCAAAATAAATTTTATGAAAACAGCTGTACAGAAGTTCATTCCTATTGCACAATGCTCAAGAAAAGCCATTATCTGTATTTCAAACTTCAGCTTGAGAGGTACATATTATTCATATCTGCAAGAAACCAGCAAAATTAGCTAATTAGGAGATAAATAGATTAAGTCTCTCTACTGCCATGGGTAACACCTATTATTTGAAGCTCTCAATATCTCAATGTCTGTGAAATAGTCTTTTCTAACTGGAAATATTTACACCTTCAAACTGTATGGCTCACCTGACATGGTACCAACACCGATTACAAGGCACTCCACAAGCGCATCCAGTGTAAATGTAGGGCCTAGTATTGCCATTCCACGTGAAATATTTTCTCTTACTTCATCCTAAAAAGAAAAATGTCTGTCCATTAACATGAAGACAAAAATGAAATTAAGTAAGACCTAACAACACTCATGATCTCAGTAGTATTATAGTGGTAAAGCCTTGTAAAACATATATTGAAAATGAACTATTATGGGAAAGAGAGTGTATCTCTAATTTATTAAACCTTGACAGTCTTTATTCATCCGAGATTATTTAATTTTTATTAATTTCTCTACCTTTGCCTCATCAGTATTCTAAGCTCCTACAACACTGATGGGCAGCGACTCTAATTACAGTAAATTCAGAAGAACAACACTTCTAAATTTGAAGACAGGAAATAAAAGGCAGTTGGCTTTTCCAAATTTATTGCAACCACATATCTGTACTGTAAATGCTATTACTTTAGTATTGTATTATCTAACTCTGTAGACTCAGCTGAGAGAAAAAAGGTCACAAGAGGCACTGAAATTTTCTGCTGTGGGGAAGGGATTTCCCTCAGAAGGCAGGCATGATAAACTCTAGAGAGTTTGCTGCTGTTTTCTTGGTGATGGTGTTTTTGGGGCAACAGGGGAAAAAACTGTAGTGGAAACCTATTTGTAAAATACTTTATTGAAAATTAGTAAAAAATTCTGTACTTGCAGATACCATAAAATATAAAACAATGCATTATATAGCATATATAAAAATATACACAACATTAAAATATAATAGATAATACTTTGTCATAATTAGTATGCTCAAATACTATGTACAGTCCTATGTAAGCATAAATTAATTTCACTTCATATACTTTTATTTCAGAACTTGAACTATTAGGAAACAAACATTACTGGGTATGATGAGCAAGATGTCCTGTCAATTGCTCCCACTGTGCTGCCTTAAATGCAGTAAAGCATGAATGTTCCTGTCTGCACATATGCTACGTCTGTTCTGTGAACAACTGGCCTGGAAAGATGCTTTTTCCAGCAGCAGTACTTTAACATTAGACGTGTCTTTATATACTGTGCCTGAGTCCTGGAAGTTCACTTCTTTCTACTGATAACTGTTTGAAGTAACACTTTGTCTAGGAACTCTAGCCTCTTTATAAAGAGCTGTAAGCACGGCTGGTTTAAAGTTACAATTTTATAAAGTCACACTAAAACGTACAATTAACTTAGTGCACATCACTGTGCACACTGACTTTACCACATTACTACTCCCTTGAACACTGATCTGGCTTGAAGACAAGAGAAAACAGAATCTCAACAGAATCTGATCCTTTTGTTATTTATGTATCACCAAGATAGTATTTTTGCCTGTATGTTTCTCCAGCTGGATCACTCACATAATTATAAAATCACTTGTCTTGGAAGGGACCTTAAAAATCATCTAGTTCTAATCCCCTGCCGTGGGATAATGTTCAGTTTTGAACATTAAATTCAAAGGTTCCATTGCACACCAAAGAAACCCCAAACAACCCAAAGTAAAACAACCGAGCAACCAAAAAAACCTTCAAAAACAATGCCCCTGACCTGTGAGTTGGAACTGAGCGCAAATTTGGCTAATGCACTTGCTCTTGACAAATCAATCAGAAGCAGGAAGAAAGGTAAAGCCTCGCTGAAAAAAAGAGGCATATGTTAAAATTCAAGGTTCATGGTACTGGAAAAAAATGCAAGCGCAAAATCCAGAGAAACAATTCACTACTTACTTTAAACCTGTTAATTCTTTATCCAAGAAGTGAATTACCACTGTACTAAAGACAAAGCTTGAGAAGATTGTGAACAGGCCAGCAATACCTTAAAAAAACAAAACAAAATGGGAAATTTTTGGTTTATATACACTGGGAGAGGAAAAGAAAAAGGAAAAAAGCAAAACCACACTTTCAGATCAATCATAAAAAACAAATGAGAATTTCTGTCTCAGTGCATCAACAGCATTTTTGTAGTTATTAAAATCTAAAATTTGTAATGCATTCAAAGTAAGACTCAGAAATAAAATCCATAAATCTTCTCAATTTATTTTAAGCAAAATTAAGACCGGCTTAAACAGCTCTGTAATTTTAAGTATTTCATACAAGTAGCAGTTATTTTGAGAATTACATTCCCAGTGTTTATATAATCCTACACAACCTTTCTTAAAATAAAAATGCACTTTGATACATGCAAAACATTTTTTCTGCTATCTAGCAAATAATTAAAATAACCCTGTTTTGAATTTAAGGATTAAACTGTTAGTATTTTTACCAATTTAGGTTAAAAAAAAAACCCACCAACAATTAAAATGTATACAGCAAATACAAAAATCTGATACAGTACCTAAAATGTATTTTGATCCAAGCTGCCTTAGGTTCTGAAACTGGAAATATATATAAAGAATTGCTATACAGCGTGTGATTGTCAGGATGATGATGTCACTGCTCAGAACATCCTGTTTGAAATACAAAGCAATTTAGTTAGCTTTTACAGTAAAGAACAACTTGTTAAGTTTCACTAAGAAAAAAATCCATTGTCAAGCTGCAGTAAAAGTCAAATTTCAGAATAAAATAAATATAACTGCTAGTCTTGTCTTAAAAAATTAAAATCCTTACTCATTAGTGCATCACTGTTTGCATACAGCATTAATATCCACAATGAGAAAAGAAGGGAATAAAGAAGCTGCTGCATAGCTACTTCATCCCTAACACACCACAACCTGATCTTATTCCACAGAAAACCCTAGATCTACTGATTAACACCAAGTACTACAAAATTAATTCAAATCCTTACTTCTTCAAGTTTGGGGCATTCATAATTCCAGCCACAGATCTTATCATTCCCAGTGAACATCTTCATAGACATCATACAGATGGTGAGAGTCACTGTTCCCACAATGACTTCCCATGGATGAGAGGCTACAAAAAGGCCATGCATCCGGAAGAGCCTGGACAGCATTTTCAAGGCTGTTTACCTACACCCAGCAAACCTGAAAGGAATATTTTATATAAGCAAGTATGAGATCCAGTGAAAACACACAGAGCTCTAGACTTTCTTCAAGACATCCAAGGAAATAAAAGCGAAACCACTTAAGTAAGAGATGAGTAAGGAAACTAATCTTCACCTTTCAACCTTCCATGTAAAGCACATCTATTTCTAATTTTCCAAAAAAAAAAATATGGTCTGCTCCTGCCTTCTCAACCTTTGTTTTTAATACACACCTCCTTTATTTCTCCAAGATCTTTGCCATTGAGATTAGCTCAGTTCTTTAGAGCATGGTGCTAATAATGTCAAGGTTGTGGGTTCAATCCCTATACAGGCCATTCACTTAAGAGCTGGACTTGATGACTCTTGTGGGTCCCTTCCAACTCAGAGTATTCTGTGATTCTAACAGTAAGTCCTCACTACTCTCACATCTCAGAATTTTCCTATCATACAATTTTGATACCTCTTCGACTCAAACTTGTTTTTACCACCTACGTAAGCACTCACCAAATTCTGTTATTTCTTTGTACTAATTCTTCCTATCAAAAATACTGATGATCTATAAAAATTACCAATTAACCACTACTGGTAATGCTCAACAGCAGGAATTGCAATGTTATATCTCTGACTGTGTATTCTCTACTTTATGTTCAATATTATTCTGAGATAATAATTTATTACATAAAAATTATTCCTTCTTTATCTACAGCATGCAGTTCTCACATAACAGCATTGTGACAGTTCTCTTCTACCCCTAATTCCCTGGTTACTGTTGAATTTCCTCATCCCTTTGCTTCCAACAGATAACAAACATCTGCCAGAAATTCTCACTGCTGCCTTTCACATAGCTAAAAACATCCATGTTCCACACATCCTTCAGATCACATCCTGGTCTATCTGCTGTATCTTTACACAAGTTTATCAAGGATGTTTACTAATGTTTTGTAGTGTTGAAACAAAATGCCATAATATTCTCTGTAACATACATTGATGACTCAACTTTCCCCACTGCACAAAAACAATAGCTTACAAAACTGTATTGTAAAGTTCAAAAAATACTTAATAACCTTGCTAACAGAGACAATCTGTAATTCAGTATTTACATACTAACCTAGCAGTGTAAGATTTCCATAGAGGACGGAGAGCTCTACACACTGCCACTCAAAGCGGATTAAAAAAATTGTGTTATCCCAAATGTAACAATCCCTCCATTGGGCTTCTGGTATTATTTGTTTTGCTTGGACATCAAAATTTAAGCTACCATTCAATGGAGAAAATAACACACCGGGCAAATCTATCTGCCTAAGTATTCCTGAAGACACCAGAATCATCTTGGTTTCCTACCAATACCAATTTCAATCACAATCACATGAGCACCAACAGCACTGATCTATTTTTCCTTATACTTCCACAGTGAAGGTGTGGCAGGATGTCTGTGGCTCATGGAGCCAAATGGGGAAAATAATTGAGAAGACTGCCTTTCCTATGAAAAAATTTCATTTCCTGACACAAAGCTTTAAAATAATAAAATTAAAACCCAACCCCCTCCTTTTAATGCCAATATTAACCCTTCTCTTTCCCTGTGTAATATAATCTACATTCTGTTTTGTAAATTTCTGTTCTTGCAAAGCTGTTCCAAATTGGTAATATCATTTTTCCTCAGCACAAAGGAAACCTTTTAATTAGGAAAACTAAAAAAAACCACCCCACACTCAGGGAAATTCCTTAGTGCTGAAGAACTCAAAACAACACAAAAAACAGAAAAGGCATTGCAACATCCTCTGAAAATACAAATACTTTTGAATACCACACTATTTCAGGAAAATCAGAATTAGCAGTTATTACCTGACTTTACACAGGTCTACCTGTCCTGAACCTAGTAATACAGCTAATTCAACTAATTCAGCCAACTGGAATGATTATCTGACAATGAAAAAAATAATTAGTAGGGCTAGAAAGATGTCAAAATTTTTTTTCAGAAATTCTTCTTCACATTTTTAAGCAAAAATAGTAAAAGTAGAATGGCTTCACATAATCAATTAGGAGAGGAAATGCATTAATTTATTTATTAAAATAATTATCCATAATAGCTTACTTTTATTATTAACTGCTGCTGTGAAATATAGGATGCCTCATCGCTGATCTTGGGGTTAACTGAGTGATATTAACTCCTAACCTAAAAGGATTCTTTAAAGCTTTTGTGTTTATTTAACCTGCCCGAAGAGCATATGGTGCTTTTTGCTATGCACCTGACTCTTCTGGAAAATATTGATGATTTCACACACTGATTCTCCATTAAACTGCTATAAAAAAAACAGTGTGTAACATCAGTTCATATTTCTGTTTTAGATATTTATACAGACACACTGATTCACAGCTCGAAATTAGCAAGCTATAACCTTAAATATAAAGCCAAAATTTAACATTTATGTAATTCTCTTGAGTTTCAAAATGGTGGTTCAAAAGAGCTGCTTTGTAAATCCTGCTAACGTTTGTTTCCAATGAAAAATTTCTAGGAGACTAGAAAATAAAGAAATCCATTTTGGGAATCAAAACAAAATGCAAAATACAAACAAAACCAGACTTTATTCTCCCTCAAAAAAATAACCAGTGTGTAAAAAGCAAACTAGACCAGTCGTATGTGATGCTTTAGAGTAATTACCTATCACGTAACAGTAAGACTAGCCTTTTAAATTCCTAACGTTTGTCACACAGCTCTCACCAACCTCAGAGCAATCCTCTGCCACACCACCTACTAGATCAGCACAAATTTCCCATCTCTTGCTGTCTGATTCAGCAATAGCTACAGGAAACAAGCGGCAAAAAGAGCGGAGTGAAAACTTGTGCGAAGCTCACCTGGAACGCACACGACAGTATACAGACCCTGACACACTGCCAGGGAGACATTTTTTTTCAAAGAGATGGAAGCCACCCCCTCTCAGGCCCATCCCTGCAGCTGCCGTGAGAAACGCGGGGGGCTCAGCCCTGCTGCAGCGCGGCCGGGGCTGCCCACAGCCCGCGGGCAGCCCGGCAGCGTCAAGAAGGTACCGGGACAGCGACCCC
>VZRZ01004786.1:82967-100967 GCA_013398175.1 Climacteris rufus | reverse complement strand
TTTTTTTTTTTTTTGCCCCCCAGTAAATGCCTTTCAGAACTTTCCTAAGCAGGGAAACTGAGAATTTAAAATGTCTCTGTAAGCAAAAGTCTTTCTATATGGTCCCTCTTGTAGGTATTTTCTTTTCCATTTTTATTCTGATTCTTGTTTGACCACTCTGTTCTTGCACTATATGATGTTACTGAGTTACCAGTGAGATCTGCAACATCAGTGAAATGAGGTAAATAAAAAAATAGTTCTGTTCCTACAGAGAAAAAATTTCATCTGCAAAGCATTAGATCCCTGAAGACTATATGAATATATACAAGTTACTCTGCAGTGGTGGTTTTGCATGTACAATACAATTACCACACCAGCTTGTCACGTTTCATTTACTTTTACTAAGATTCCATATTTAGACTGTGGCACTGCTTAATCTGCAGAGGCATTCTGCTAACATGGGGCAGAACAATATTGCAAAAAAAATTTAAAACAAGTGAGGAGAAATAATCAGTTGTCTTATAAATGCAGATGACATAGCAAATAAAAGTCTGGAACTATATTAATTTCATTAGGAATTAAAGCAATATTCCATGTCTTAAACATGGATTTCACCCCAGCTACTCCATTTTCCAGAATAATTTGATATGACTTGAGAGCAATTTGCTGTCCAAATTAATGCTTTATCATGTACTTTTCCATACACCTGGAGGACTTAGCTTATCTCTTTTAAAATGTCCATTGCTGTGTCTTCTTTTATAGGTCTCTGTCCAGGTTTGCCAGCTTACATTACCATAATTGCTCATGGTGCTGTAAGCATACCTGTGGATTCCACTGCTTCTGCAAAGTGGATTTGGGTTTGGGATGACCCCAGACTTTTAGGCATATCTGGCCAGCAGCCCTATCAACTTCCAGTCTGCAGGAACATGGGTGCTGCCAATGCTGCTTTTGAAAATCAAAATCTTCTTTAGGTTGTTCAAGTTAACATCTGAACTGCATGTTGGTTTTGCTTTAGTTTTATAATTAATATACAGACAAGCACTTGCATATTTCAAGCAACGTTGTACTAGGCTGATTTTTTTGTCCTTAACAACTAGATTTATTGCCCTAAATATTCTTCTCCAAATGTTCATATTAAAATAATAAAAATTACAGCCCCTTAACAACAGCACCACAACCAACCACTCTGTGTTAGATATTGACTTACTGAAGGCTCACAAAGTGACTTTTCTGAAGCCTTTGCAAAGTAGCACAGCTTTAGTAGTTTGCAAAAAATTATCAGATCTGAACAAGGGGTAATCGTTTTAAACAGAAAGAGAGTAAGTTTAGATCAGATATGATGAAGAAATTATTTACTGTGAGGGTGATGAGGCACTGGAACAGGTTGCCCAGAGAAGCTGTGGATGCCCCATCCCTGGAACTATTAAAAGCCAGGTTGGACAGGGCTTTGAACAACCTGGTCTAGTGGGAGGCGTCCCTGCCTATGGCAGAGGGATTAGAATGAGATGATCTTTAAGGTCCCTTCCAGTGGAAACTATTCTATGATTCTATGATTTATTTTTATTGCAATTCTGACAGACTTGGAGAAAAATAAAGAGAAAAGTTGCTCTTCAATGTGTAGAAAATTTAATGTTGTGTGTGTGATTTTAATTTTTTTAATTATTATTATGGAATGGAAGAATACTTTTCAAGATCTCCATACTTACCTGGAGAATTATGTAAGTTTAACATCTATTAAAAAAGGGAAAAATGTGGTTTCTCTTAAAATACACCAAGATCCTTTCTATCTGGTTCCTAGGTTTCTAGCTATTATTGTTAATATTATTCATGGAATAAGAGTATAATTCATTGAATAATATTTTTGGAAATATTATTCATGGAATAGGAACAACGGTGTGCAATTGTTTTTGCTCATTCAAGGAAAAGTGCCTTTCTGAATTGGATCCCAAACGACGTCACATATTTGCATAATGGTGCATTACATGGCCACATTAGAGACTTGCTGAAAATAACCAGAAGGCAGTGTCTTATTTGATCTAACATTTGGTTCAGTAGCAGGTTTGCCATTTTAAGCCTAAGCTAGAGAAATACACGCAAATATTCTGCTATTCTAAATTCACTTGCCAAACTATCCTTTTCCAATCTTGCTCAAAATCTGGCAAAGTTGTGCAGAAAAAAATTAGGGGACTTTCTTGATAACAAGCTGATCATGAGTCAACAAAGTGTCTTGGCAGCAAAAGCCAAGAGCACCCTGGGCTGCATGAGGAGAGAAGCATTGCCATCAGGTGGAGGAAGGTGATCTTTCCCCTCTACTCTGCACGGGTGAAACACATCTGTCATGCTGAATCCAATTCCCCTTCCCCTTCCCTTTTTTCTTTACCACCGAGGTGATGTTGGGATTTTGTTGCAGTCCTTAGGAGGAAAATTGGTTAATGCAGTACATCCAGGCCATGGCTGAAGACTGCGTGGATGTTTGTGGTGATAAACTTCCTACAGTTGTGCTGCAGGACTGTGTAGGGTAGAAATAAGACAAGAGGCAACGGGCAGAAATTGATGCACAGGACCTGCCACCTGAACATGAGGAAAAACTTATTTACTGTGCAGGTGACTGAGAACCAGAACAGGTTGCCTAGAGAAGTTGTGGAGTCTCCTTCTCTGGAGATATTCAAGAGTCATCTTGATACAATCCCGAGTAACGTGCTCTAGGGAACCCTTAATTGAGCAGGGAGATTGGACCAGATGAACCTTACCCACTGCATCTGATGAAGCCCAAAGCAGATCCTGGTGCCTACTGGAAATCATTCCTGATCATTTGTGTCCCCCAGACTTTGCCTGGAACTGCTCTGAGATTGCTGGTTGACCTGGATTAAAACTGTCATGATGTAGAGAACAAGCCTTCTGGAAATTGGTAATTTGAAGTCCAGGTTCACTCCCCAGTCTCCTTTATATTGTCGCCATAGAAGTTATCTCGACAAATGGAACCTGTGTTGTAGTATCAGGAAAGGGACATTTTAAAAATCGTTCTTGCAATGGTCTCCTGTATTAAAAGGGACAATAGACTTCCTGTTGCATCTTAAAGGCTCATAAGATTTGGGAATGACTTGTAACTCTTGTGAGCTTCAGATTAATTTTGTATTCAAGCTGTAAACAGAATCAGTCTCAGATTGTTTTTTAGCTGCACTCCAGTGGTGCAGGTAGAACATGGATGCTGACTGCTGTTGCAATTAAAATTGGTTTTTTCATTATTTATCAACATATATTTCATAATGACGCATACATAAGAATGCAGAGAAATAATTCATGGAAAATTAGTTACATCTGAATAACAGTTTGAAAACAAAAAAAAAAAGTAAAACAGATCTAAAGTCAAAATTAGTGACTGGAGCTATTTGTAATTTAAAGGCTACTGACAATATTTATTTCAGCTGAATTTGGTTTTCCTCTAAAATTGCTCCACTGGGCTTATAGATTGACTTTCGACCAAAACCTGAAACCGTGTCCACACGTCTTACTTATAGATTTTCCTTTCAAATTGTTGTTTCTGTGCAGATTTAGTTGTTGAGTGTCTGATGGACAAGTTTTGCTTCTGTTTTATTTTTTTAAGTAATTTTAATTTCTTTTTTAACATTTTGAAATGTTAAAATACCATGTACTTACTCTGATAAAAAAAGAAGAAATTAGTTATCAACCCAGACTGATTTAAATTAAAAGGGAAAGAAAAATAAGCATTTATCTAGTACAATTAACCAAACTGAATTGCTTTATCATGTTGACTGGCATCTTTGGAATTCAGATGAAAGAAATTAAGAAACTTCATGGTTTATACTTACAATGATAGTTTTATTTTGAAACATAAAGGACCAAATTTGCAGTTATCTTAGTCAGGCCTTCAAAATGAGTGTATCATTTGTTTAGTAAAAAAGTTATGGTTATATTTTGATATTCCTGACTTGAAACACTGCTTCTGGAACACTAGTTCAGCCTGTGCCTTCCTACCAATAAATTGATGCTTGTACTGGACATTGAGTAGTTATATCTGTGATCACTGCATTATACTGTGTAAATATTAGCTTCTTTTCTTGCAAAGAAACATATCTTCTCCCTCTGTAGTTTCAGTAAAACTGGAGTGGAAAGGTCAGACTGCTGAGTCTCAGCAAGGCTTTCCAAATACTGCACTTGGAAGATGTTTCTCTTCTGCTTAGAGCTCTGCCAAGCAGTCAAAGCACCTACAGCAAAATCACATCCCAGACTTCTGTTGTTGCATAAAGGGTTGAGTTCAGATAAGAGTAGGGAATAACAGACAAGAAAAAGTGATAAGAATTCCGCAGGCTTTAATTTCCTTGCAACTTTTTTTTCTTGTCCAAACTGTTGCTAAATTTAAAATTCATTAAAATCCAACGTAGAGCAAGGGACTCATAGATTTGCCTACATTGTATTGCTTGAGTCTTCAAAAATTGATCTGGAACAAACACCCTAATAATGAAGTATAATTTATATTGTCAGGGGAAGGATCAAGAATATGTGTACTGAAGACAGGTTCAACCCTTGTGAAGCTCTTGTGGAAAAAAAAAAAGGATGCCAGATTTCTGGAATTCTTTCAGAGTATTCAGAAGGATATTTGCTTTAGAAACAGATAGGAAGGAAGTCAAGCAGACATTTCCGACTCTGTTGGTTACTGCTCTCCCACAGAGACTGTCTTGGTGACTGTGTTTAAGTTGCTGGGTTATAGCCATACTGTCAGATAATGCATAACTTGTCAGAATCCTGACTGTGTCTGGCACTTGAATATCTGTGCAACTCCAGCTTCCAGTGTTTAGGAAAGGTGAATTCGGACCAAGGTAGGTATAGAGCCAGGTTATTATGATGGTTGTGTAAATAGGGAGTGTAAGAAAAAATAGTAGAAAAGCTTGAGTTATTCAACCAAGGAAAAGAAAGACTGAACAGATATGCTTTTTGTCCATACACTGATGAGGACAGACAGACACCAGGGAAGAAAAAGAGCTACTTGAGGACAGTTTTGGCACAAGCACATATATATGGTTAAATGAGCCATTAATAGATTTAAGTGGGAAGTTCAATTGACATTCCTAATTAACAGAGTATTGTGATACAAAAAAAACCCCTTTCACTTTGAGAAGCCTGGAAAAAACTAACCTGTTTTAGAGTAGAGTTTGATCAGTTTATGAAATGGATTATGCAATGTGGTTGCCTGCAGATCTGTCTTTAGGCACTGGCATCAGTAGGCAGTTACTTAGTTTATCACATTTGTTTCCAGGGGTTAGGGAGAAGAAAATTTGGGTCCAGACCTAAGCCCTTAATGCATCCTCTCCTGGCTTTTGGCTTTTCATGGCCTTAAATACTACAATCTTATTGAAATGTGGAAGCAACAAGCTGATGCCTTAAACACCTATCAGCAGTTTTGTTCTCAGAAGTGTCTGACAAGGCCTCCAGGGTGGACCAGTGCCATATCACAGCATCTCCAACATACATCCTAGCCTCCTCTTCCCCCACTGCCATGATTTGAGTACACAACTCAAAAGTGCATGCACAGTCTTGCCACTGCAGACCTCAAAGGGGTCTGTTGAGATCAGTGCCTAAGTCTGCCTACAAGAAGCTGTGTGCATATGTGCATGCATCTGTCCTTGAGCCTCTCTCTGTGCTGTCTCTGTGTTGAGGAGTGACAACTTTTCACTTCTCCATCGAAAGAGGATTATCAGCCTGACTGACACAATCATGGCACCCAGAGAGGGCCAACTTGAGCTGTAACTGCCATTGTGCACTCCCACAAGTGACAGTCTCATCATGAAACAAGATCAAATTAATTGGAAATTAGATTGGTGTCAAAGATTGAAGATATTCCAGTGCCCATTCCAGATAATGTCTATTTTCCAGACTTCAATCCAGTCTCATGCTAGGTAGCAACTCAGGTATCACCTCTAGGAGTTTGCCACCATCCTGACTTGATAATGTAAGATGTTTTTCCAGTCATTGATTTCTAAATAGTTTGGAAAAAAAAAAATCTCTGTGAGTTTCTCTTCTCCTATAGAATGAATTTAAACCTATTTTGAATTATTTTGTTTATTAGGAAAATTCCCTAATAATATTAAAGTATTCCAATACAAAGGGCCTGGGAGGGGGAGACATATGAGGAGTGGCTGAGGTCGCTCGGTCTGTTCAGCCTGGAGGAGACTGAGGGGAGATTTCATTGCAGTCTACAACTTCCTCAGGGGAAGAGGAGGGGCAGGCCCTGATCTCTTCTCTGTCATGACCAGCAACAGGACCCAAGGGAATGGCCTGAAGCTGTGTCAGGGGAGGTTTAGTTTGAATATTAGAAAAAAGTTCTTCACCCAGAGGGTGGTTGGGCACTGGAACAGGCTCCCCAGGGAAGTGGTCACAGCACCAAGCCTGACAGAGTTCAAGAAGCATTTGGACAATGTTCTCAGGCACATGGTGTGACTCTTGGGGATGGCGCTGTGCCGGGCCAGGAGCTGGACTTGGTGATCCTTGTGGGTCCTTTCCACCTCAGCATATTCTGTGATTCTGTAATATATTATTATTTGAAATGTGTGTAGAGTAGTAAAGAGTGCAGTAGTAGTAGAATAAAGAGTAGTGAAGAGTGCTTTTCAATAGGTATTTCTTTTGGTAGAAGAGCCAGCTTTTAGAAAAACTTGCTCCTTGGTCATTAGCTCTTGCTCACATGCTGTCACTTTATGGTGACCTGGCTGTTGGGAGGCTGCACAGTAAGTCAAGTTGGGGTCTGAGCAGGGTTAGAAAGCACATGGGAAAATGTGAATGCATTTGCTGAACTGTTTCACTGTGTGGCTGCACAAAAAGCTGGAGTAGGAACAAGCGAAGGAAGGAACAATAGCTGCTTAAATGAGACTTCTGCTCAAAGAATGACTTGTTAATCTACAGTTTGAGGTGTAACTGAACTGTTCAGTATGAAAATTATCTGGGGACAGAGAGAGAAGTAGAACAGTCGACAGTCTGCAGAAAAATCCTTATTTATGGGGAAAGAGGTGTGACAGTGTTTAGTTAAGAGCTGCGTTGGCAGCAAATGAATCAAAAGGGGGCTCTAAAGGGTGAGTAAGTAAATGCTAATGAAAGATTCAATTATTGCCAGAAAATAGGATACATCAGTGTACACAATATTTATGACAGAGGTAAATTACATATCCTTCTAGAAATTAGAATGAAAAAGTAGCAATTGAAAGATGCCTTGAGGATTCCAGATACAGCTACTGTCAGTAGACATTGGATAGTATCTTGTGTATGGATAATGCATTTCACACAGAAGTACATTTACTGTTAATCATATAATGAATGTCTCTGGCATTCAATTTTATCTATTTCTTCATCTGCCTGAGAATTATTTACAAAGTACAGGCTGGTATTTCATGCAGAGACTGAAGATGATAGGAATTTTCGATACTGGACTTGGCATGACCAAGATACAAGATTTCTTTAAAACACTTATTCAAGAAGCCAGGGAACAGTTATCAGATACACTGTCCCTTAAAAATAATTCTGTAAATAATACTTGAAATCATCCTTTATGAAACAGTCACTTCTTTTGGGTAAACAGTTCTGTGAGACTAACTGCATGTAATTCACTAGTAGATACATAATTAGAACTATACATCCCACGATGACTTCATGTGTGGTAAATGTCATGCAGGAAATGAACAAAGAAATAGAATTATATTAGAAATGAAGTGTAACTACAGCATCTTAAAAAAAAATTCTGAAATCATGACTCCCCGGTCTGTATATTAAAGGAGTTTGACAGTCCAGGTTATAACTTGGAAAATTATTTCTACGCCTCTGTTTTATGTAAATTACATCCTGTTCTGGGCTCAGTAGTTTTTGGCACATTTTATCACCCTGAGTAGGTTGGAGTTTGTTACTTTTCTCTGCTTAAACTGAGGCTGGAGGTTTTTATGAGTACTCCAGTAGTACATTAGGCTTTTTTTTTTCCCCTACTCATTTAAAAATGAGTTTTCATAACAGACAGTTGTGAGATAAGTCTCTTGTAACTGTGCAAGAGCTCCTTAGGACTAGAATATCTTATCAAATAGTTTCTGGAAGTCTGGTACATTCTCAATTAGGCTGAAGAATCATGCACCAGCAGCCTCTCTAAGGGTCTAGTGGTTTAGAGTGTTTAGAGTATTTAGAGGCATTCACTAGTTTGGTACACTGGATTTCAATTCATACCACAAATTTTGGCTTTGAACAATGGAGAATGCTTTAAATTTATACATATAAGGCAATCAGACAGGAAACACCTTAAGCTAGGTAGCCAGGTTCCAAAGGGACCCTTTAGAAACAGTGTTAGGCTTGTGGGGGTACATATTTGGAAGTGATTTGTAGCACACCGATAATAGGGTAAAAAACCACACAAGTTAGGAGTTATATTAAAGGAGTTAACCCTTTTTAAGTGTTATGTTAGCAATTTGCAAGTCTTTCTTAACCAGTCTTCCCAGACACAAGCTGGTTTGGAGCTCTACTGCAATAGACATTGCAGAGTTAAAGACTCAATAAAGATGTAATAGAGTGAGGGATGTGCTGTACCAAGGATGGAAGAGAGTTTACATAACCTTCCACTAAATCCTGGTAGGGATGAACTTTGGTAGCTTTGTAGAAGGGTAAGAACTGCCTGAAAATGTGGCAACATCTGCAGTAGCAAGTAAAGCAGGACAAGGGCTGACCTCTGTCCCTGGGCCACCTGCCACTGCATGTCCACAAGATTGAGTTATCTTACATGCCAAAACAAAGAGGCAACATCCATACCGCCCTCCAGACATGGTCACCTGCTCATTATAAACCGAAGATCACACGTAGGAAACATGCCACTTGGCCTAGGGCAAAACCATAGAGCACGAACATAGACAGATCCCCCGGCCCTGTTTGTGTATTGGTACAGACTTAGCCAAAGACTACAGTGGAGCAGATGCCTAGAAACAGTAGAATTACAGACAGCAAAGAGGGCATTTGAGGCAGTAGATATATTTAGGTTTGGGTTGGATAAACCACTTCCTCACTGAGGGTCATAGGATTAGGCATAGGTTTAAGGTTTGGAAAAAAAAACAGGGTTCAAATCTTAGGTGGTGTTCAAAAAACCTTAGAAAAGCAAATAAGATCCAAGTGTTCAGACATATTTTCCTTTTTAATGGGAAGGATTGATTTTGTGAAGTGTTAATGACATTTAAAGTGAGAGATGACTGCTACATTTTCTTTCTTGGCTCCTACTGTATATCTGCCGAGATATATGCTATATAACTGGCAAATACCTTCTAAAAGAAAGATGATAAACAAATATATGTGAATCACCAAGACACAAGCAATCTATCAACAGGATAGTGATATATTGGATCATTTTTCAAAACCTACTGTATTTTACAGACATCAAATGATCATGACAGCTTAAGGGTAGAAACAGGTTTTTCCAAGGCTGTGGCCAGTTTCAAATATGTCTTTTCCTTCAAAGGCTGTCTTTTCAATTTTTATTTTACATCCTGATTATGATATTACTGTATATCAATGTAAATTATTATAAAGTCTGTGGAAAGACCTTTAAATGGAATCTTGAAATCTGTGCTCCAACAAACACTTCTGGGGTTTTGTGGGAGTGAGTCAGAGGTGATGGTTCACTCATATGATGTTTCTAAAGAATTTGATCAGACTTTGGAATAAATTACATATATTCTGCATGGAATACTTGAAAGCAAATCTAAGAAATGTTAAACAACTTATTTTTACAGTAGCCAACATTAGTTTGCATTTACAATCCTACAGATCCTACTGGACTTCATTACAGTGTTGTTACAAGGGCAGAGTTCAAAAGCAGACATCTTGGAAAGCCAGAAGCCCTCTGTTGTCACAGAATAAGAAATAAAATTGCCTTTTATTTTAAAAAAGAGAGAGAGAGATATCAGAGCACTTGAGGATATTATTTGTTTACTTATGATTCTATATGTTTAAATCTTTGCTGGTCAAAATTAAATCTGAAAGCGGCACGAACTTCTGTAATAGAACAAATGTTGAACTTGTCATGATGTCGGTGCTTGTGCCTTATGCCTGAATGGAATCCAGACTGATGCGTTTGGCTACCCAAAGAAAAGTTGTGTCTGAAAGAGGGTCATTCAGACTTCTTTGCAGTGCTCCAGAGACAAATTCTATTGCTTTCACTGAACTACTGCCTTATAAGAAAAGTTCTGATGTCTTCTAGTGTTGAGTACCTTAATGGCTCTAATATGCATCTACTAAAAATGATGATCATCAATGAATTTCATGTAGCTTTCAAAAAAGAGCCTGTTCTGTTATCTGCATCATTTCCAAATGTGATTGATGGGTAGAAATAAATATCCCAGTATATTCACCTCCGCATGAGCATGTGCTATGAGTTGTTTATCGAACAAATTTATTTGTATTGCTGCACTTCAGCTATTGAGAAGGACAACACTACTCAAATTGGCATAGCATCTGTTGGATTGTGCAAAACCCTGCATACTTTTATTTTTGTCATAGAGCTGCCTGCAAAATGTTGATTTTATTTGCATATAGAAACCTGACAAGTGTTGTTTCATGAGGTGGTCATGTTTTAATGTTGATTTGTATCCTTCTGCCTGTGTGAATTGTGCGAATGTAAATAGGTTACTGAAGACATCTAAATTAAAAGATACTTATTGTATCTATTTTATTTATTTGTTTGTTTAATTATTTAGTTATTCAACAAAAACCATAAAGGCTGTGGTCAGGTCTGCTAGGACAAAACACTATGTTCAAAACACTATGTTGTGATTTGCCTAAGATGGAAGCTGGCACATTTTCTACAGAACCTTCCAGCAACCCTGCACTGAGAGTCATCCAAAGAGTGATAACACCTCCACAAGCTGAGGGTAAATTCCTGGGAGATATTTTAGCAGCACATACTCTTTGGTATGTTTAATATGTTTGTTCTGCTCACCATCTGTCCAGCACAAGTGAGAGAGTGCAAGGAAGGTGATGCATTTTAACTTATGAATTGGACTGAACTACTAGCTACAGCACAGTCTGAAATTTGACTTCACCAGAAACCTTTTACAACTCATCAGGTATTTCACATGTCTTAAGTCTGGAAAGATACAGTTTATTTCTAGAATATTTTATTTCTTTCTGCTTACTATATTTTTAATTTGATTGATAGTATCTAGTGCTATTTTAGCAATGTTTATATTTCAAATTTATCTCTAAAATAAATAATTCAATCCAGTATGCTAGGTTTGGGTTGTTTCCAATAGACAGTTTGGAAAGATACAGTAAGATTTGTGAGTAGCAATTTCCCGTTGTGAAAAATTATTAATTTATAAAATACTGTCTTTAAATTTTGCCAGGTGTAAGTACTGAATTATTATCAAGATCACAGAATTACAAATTTTTAAAAATTTATTATTCTAATATCAACACTGTCAAAGAATGCAGAGCATTTATGTGCTTTCCAAAGCACTAAAGAATTTGAAAAAGTCACTGGAAGGCACAATGCAAGTTTGCTCCATACACATCTTTATCTCTTTATGAATGAATTTTCAAATTTACTTTTCAGAGAAAGTTATTAGTAACAGTTTCTCATTTACATTATTCAAAATAATGTTATTCCTAACATGTAAGCAAGCTCATTATTTGGAAACATATATAATATGCATTTCTTTTGTACGTGGATTGGTGATATTCCAGTATTGCAGAATGGAAGGTGATTCCTTTCTCAACTATTACAGACTTAGCTTGGCAGATAGATTCCTCTCCAAAAATTCTTGAAGGAACATGAAATCTCTCTGTTGCCCTGTCACTTGTTTGCCAGGCCAGTAACCTCCCTTTCCCTCAACGCTAAGGATCATCATGTGACACATGAATGCTTCATGTGTTAATCTGCAAGTCTGATTTGCTCAGACTATACTTGATTTGTGTCTCAGTGTGGTTTTATCCTGTTGAATCTCCTCACTCTCTTGATGTCACTGGAATGACTCCCAGATCACACCAGATTATGCCAGCAAAGGAAAACAAATGTTTGGTCAGCTTCTGCTCACAGTGAACATGTCAACCTAGGACTGATCCAGTATAACCCCCTTCTCATACACAAGAATGGTCTGGTCATTAATGTGTGTTTTTCATACATTTATATATGTGAGACATCTAGCAGTCAGTGCTGTAGTTCATTTTTCTATCAGTTTCTTAATCCTGCTTCTTTTCCATTATTATTCCTATACCATTTGCAAACTGCTGAACTGTAAGTCATCTCATTAATCTTTCTTGTGCAATATTAATAATTTTTGAATCGTTGAGTTTTATCTGATATTCTGGGATTCATTATAAGGTAACACCAGAAATCTTTTCAGGTTACTGGATAGTCCAACAGTTTCAGAGATTTGGGCCTAGATCTCCAATGTTTGTCTCCAGAAGATGTTTTTCACTATTCTTGACAGAAAATATTCTATGGTTCTCAGATGGAGAAGAATCTAATACAGGGATTTTATGTCACCACTGAAAATCTGAGCAACAGGCATCAAAAGTAAGCATAAGGACTGAATCTGTCTGTGGAGCTGATTGTAGCACATTCTGCTTTGGGTGCAGCAGATTGGCTTCCACCAGGGTCTTAGACTAAATGGGCAGAGACTGTCCAGGAGCCTGACTGGTGGTTTCTTCCACAGATGTGCAATACAAGTGAGTCCCACCAGACATTCTTTCTCTTCTGTGTGTCTCTTCTGTTCTCTAGGAGTCTCAGTCTCTTTCCTGTAGTCAGGTTCATTTTTCCATCCCTGGAATATCTGAACAGAAGTTGCATGGAGAAAAAGCAAAAGGAAGTAGCAGTATAAATACATTTTGAAGTTATGACTTAATAGACCTAATAAAGACCTGATGGGATGATTCATCTAGCAGGAACGTTAATATAAACAGTATAATTTTTTTCAGGGCATGCAGACAGAGAAAAGGATGTAGGTGTTACCTTATGTGTTAATGTACATGCAAGCATCACTTGCTCTGAGGTTAAGAATAAAGAGGGTCAAAAGCTGTCTTATAATTTCTGAGTACAATTTAAAGGACAAAAAGTGTTGACGTTCTGATGGGAGTCAATGGTGGGACAGCTATCAACGAAATCATGTGATGAGCCTTTTGTAAGCAGAATTAGCCAAAATCCTCTACTCAGAGACATCAGCATACTTTGATTTCAAAAATCTCCACATTGGGGAAGAAATACAGCTGCCCTCAGGCAGTTGGCTAATTTTTGAAAAGTTTTAGTGGAAATCTTCTATGTAGAAGTTGGAGAAAGTAAAGAGAGATGACATTTTCCGAATATGATCCTCCTAATTTGGTAGAATCTAAAGGAAAAAGTAACAGTTAAAAGCAACTCGGGCACTTCTTGAGCAATGATGAAGCAGCAGAATTCATGACAAACAGGAAGAGCTGCAATGTGCTTCAGCAGAGCAGATTATAGGAATTCAGAGAACTAGTAAGTGAGATCCTGTGGGAGACAATTCTGAGAGAGAGTTAAGTGCAGTAGGCAGATCTTTAAAGGAGCTATGTTAAATGCAAGTTTATGCAAAACTATGCAGAAGAAAACTATGCAAAATTGCAAGTTATGACAGTGCGGAGGAAGGGTAGGAGCTGTAGATCACTCACCAAGGAAAAGAATTTAAAGAAAGATGAATGGATGAACATGTGAGACCAAAGAGAGAATGTCAAAAGCAGGGAGTGAAACCATGAGGTACATAGGTGATGTTTCCTCCTCAGCATGTTGGTGCACCAACAGGTAGAGGAAGCTAAAGAAAGACATGGTCCACTTCTCTGCAGAGTGAAGGACATTTGCAAACAACGCCTGGAAAGCTGATAGGTTTAGCTTCTTCTTTATTTTGCTCAAAAGGTCAGTTGTGAGCCGATGGTATCATGACAAAAAGGGTAAGAACTTAAAAGGAGAAAGAAAACACTTGAAGTTATACAAGCAAATGAGCTATTTTATGATCAGTTAGTCCAAAATGATATCCTGAAAAATCTACAATAGAGTAGAAGAGGTGCCTACCCTTAAAAAGAAATGGGAAGATTAAAATTATAAGACACAGAGTTGATTTCAATTCCTGTATATAGGAAATATAGAAATAGTGGAAAAAATAACATGCTGGTTATGGACATTTAGAAAATAGTATAGGAAGAGAAAGGAGCGGTCAATAAAATCCATGTCAAGCCAAAATAATCCATTCCTGTCATAGGATAATGCTTCACATGACTCCATAAAAACAGTTGATACCACATCTTGATTTCAGTGAGCCTCTGGACACAGTCTCCTAGAACACACTTGTAAATAAGCTAGGAACATATGGTCTGATTGAAAAGGCTGCAAAGGAAAGAACTCAAACTACAGCAATATATTGAGTGGGGTTTTTTTCAGGAATCTGTACTTGTTCCAGAATTAGTTGATATTTTCTTCAATGATTCGGCTGATGGAAAATGAGGGTGCCTTTTCTATTTGCAAATGATACCTAGTTAGGAGGAAATGCAGGTAGTAGATTAAAACCCAAAATACTCATGACAATTTAAAAAGACATATGAGTCAAACCAGGATGTTATTCAATAAGAAAAAATGTGTGGACCTGTGCTTGGACAACCATAGCCATCTCCAAGCACCGGCACAAGAGTGCCGTTGATTGTTTTTTCAGAGAAGGAGTGAGTAGCTTATACAAAATTGAGATGAACATGAGTTCATGGTAACCATGGTAAAACCATGCATCTGTAAAAAACCACTTGCCATCTGCATTGTGGTGATAGTCTTGGAGGAAATCAGTTCCTAGCTCCCTGGGCTCCCTGCCTGCCCTGGTTTGACCCCACCTCCCTTTCAGTTCGGTGTCGGGTATTGGTGAGCTCCTGTGACACTTCAGACTGCAGATATGCTCATGAGCAATCTGTGCACTACCTCCTTTCGTTTCTGTTCTACTAAAGTCCTGAACTTTTAAAATTTAGAACTGTCAATTAATTGGAAAACCTGCTGTCTTGTATTCATGCAGTAGCTTAGTCCTGTCGAGGAGTGGTGGCATCCTACAATTTGTCCTACTGATTAGCAACATCACTAGTGTGTATTACAGAGAGGACCTTAGAACTGGATTCAGATTTGCTGAAAAGCACATGGCTTTTTAAAAAAAAAGTGTATAATTTCACTTTTAGAGCTATTTAAACTTTTCGTAAGAAGTTTACTCTTTCTTTTTCTGTTTAAGACTTGTCCTTGAGCACTTGTTTACCATTACCTTCCATTCATTATCCAAACCTGCCCATTAAGTAGTTTCTGGAAGCAGATTTTAGGTCAAAGACTATTCCCAGGCATTTTAATCCCCAAAACACCACCATGGCTAAATATTATTTTCAAGGGAGTGGGTTAGACAATTAATAATGTGTCACAGTGCAATTCAGTAACAGATATCTGAGCTGTCACTGGGACAGACTGCTCCAAATTCCAGCAAAACCTTTCACCAGGTATATACGCTTCAAAAATACGAGAGATTTTGAAGGGTGCTGCCACTGCCTTTCCCCATCTATATCATAGTAACAGAAGTGAGATAAGCTTTCAGAGTATTGCTGATATCTGGAGGGTTACTGTACCACACCAGACTGGAGCATGTTCTGTTTGTGATCTATAATTTACAGCAAATATTTTCAGGGAAGTTTTAAAGGTATTTATGGATTACATTGGAATTATTTTGGATTTCCTTTCTCTCAAAAAGATGGTTTAGTTGCAGCACAGCTAAACAAGTTTGTCTCTAAAGGAGAATTATGAAAGTGTTGTAATGGGAGAAAGCTGTTCTGCTATGTGACCAAGTCACTGTATAATGCATTACCTTATCCACCTCCAACCTTAAAAGTCAGAGATAAGGCCTACTACAGAAATGGATTTAGCTACTAAGTTCTGACAAAATAGGGCCTTAAAAATGGATTTAACATTAATAAATCACATTAAATCCTCCATTTCAAGTCCTTAAGACAATGTGATGTCTTTGGAAAAAATATATATTTGATAAGAAAATGAGAAATACATTTTCTAGCAGACTACTCCTCTAAATTTGTCTTATTATTAACATTTTAAATCTGGAAGCATTTTGAATCTGCTTAAGAGGTTGGGATGTTAAATTAATCAGTGATGACAGATTGGTGGGCAGACGAGAACAAGTGCTATCATGAATTGGTGTCATGTGACCCTTAAATTTGAGGTACTGTCAGATTGTGTAGTTAGTATATCTAAAAGACACTTATAAACCAGAATTTCCAAAGGAAGCAGATGTTTTAATACCACTTTCTCTTTGATTTTGATGTTTTCTTTGTAGAAGGAGAATCAGAAGCATCCATCTGTATGAAAGGCTTTGAGGAAATCTCTACATTTTTCACGATTGTGAAAATCTATTTATTGCTACAGCAGGTGTCTCAAAGCAGCACATCCACCAAAACCTTCCTGACCTCCAAAAGTCTGCAATCTGCCAGGCTGGTCCTCGGAGATGGAGTCCGTATAATGAACCCGCCACCTAGGGCCAACATAACGATTTGTGCAACAGGCTTGAATCTTTCACTTTTTTTCTTTTTTTCCCCAGTGTCTTTCTGTGCATTTTTCCAACTGGAAGGACAGCTTATACATGGATATGGTGTGTGGGACTGAACTAACTTGCTTAAGGAAAAAAACTACACTGAGATATTTTTAGATTTTGAGACAGGTTGCCAATAGCCAAATCCAATAAAAAGTAATGTTAGATAAAGATGAATAAGAACATGAGTTACACATTTTATTAAATAGAGAAGCATAATTGTTTTGTTCTCTGGTTTAGGAGGACAGATGGAGTGTAAAACAGGGCAGGTGAAGAAGGCTTGAACACAAATTTGTAACAATAACTTAAAAGTCAGATTACAACCTGTAAGTATGAGCCACATGATATAAATAAATTATAGCAGTGTGGCACATTTGAGCTACATATTGGATATAAAATAGCAATCAAATGTCTGTAGAGCAGCTGCTTGCCTATCTATAAGACATCTGGCTCTTTTCCTCAGCTCAGGAAGAACTTGCTGCTACAGCCAACTGTTGTGTTTCAGAGACCTGTTTTATTTTCCAGCATAAAATGTAAGTGCAATGTGACACAAAGCAATTTCCCCTTTTAAATTGCTTAGAATGTTAGGTTCCTTTTCTGTGGATTTGTACTGCAGAAACCTCTGCTTCTTTCGCCACCCTTTCCTGCTGCCCTTCCTATTTACCCCACTCTACTAGTCAGGTATGGTCAATATAATCGGCATAGGTTCCCTCCCTTTAAAAAACCTGCTACATTATCTTAATAGTGCTTTTATTATTTAACACAGGGCAGGGAAAGATCATGTTAAATGTTGCTTTATGAGCCAAACACAACTGCCTGAATGCTGTGGAGTCAGGAGGCTGCAGCTACTCTTGCATGCACTGCACTGCCTGTCAGTGCTGTCTCCTGGTGCCCCTCACAACCTCAAGCTATAGGGTAGTTTTCTTTATGTCTTTGCTGATTTCTGTCCCTCCTGAGGAATACTGAGGTGTCCAGAAAGACAACATTTAGGCATGTTTTCTCTGAGAGACACATACTACAACAAAGCTATAGCTCACAAGCAAAAATCTTTTTTTTTCCCAGAAATATAGGAAATTTGATTTACTTTTTAATATTAGGTGAATGGAATTCACTTCAGTCTTTCTGAAAGACACTGAGCTAGCTGGAAAGTAAAAAAGCTTTCCACTTCTGTTTTCTACGTTCCTTTTCCTATTTTCAGATGTTTAATGAAGCACCCACTGACAGAAAATTAAGCTGAACCTAAAGATGACTCTTTGCAGTTTGTTCCAGGGTGGTTGATATATACAGGTTAACTTTTCTTGTGAATTTTTTTGGACCTGTCTGAGGTGTAATCTGGCATTCTATTTATCCATGTAAAAATCAAAACAGGTTTTTTATGTCTTTTTCTCTTTCTTTCCTTTCTTTCCTTTCTTTCCTTTCTTTCCTTTCTTTC
>VZRZ01004786.1:34701-82685 GCA_013398175.1 Climacteris rufus | reverse complement strand
CCTTCCTTCTTTCTTTCTTTCTTTCTGGGTACTCATTCATTGTCATCTATAGATGACTTTTTACTTAAAGACATGATACCTAATATGGTCTTTTATACTTGCTGTCCACTTCTGGTTTGTAAGCTTTGATTTAACTGCAACAGAGATAAGCAAATTGTAAGCTTGCAAAGTAATACCTTGATGATATGTCACAGAGCATGCACCAAATTATCATTGCTAAAATGAAGACCTTAGAAAATTCACTTCTAAGTTATCACTTTAAATTTTCCATTAAGTTATAATAGCAAGTGAATGCAGAGAATGACAGGTTATATAAGGAGTTACTCAACTATGTTATGTTAGTTTATAAAGTTTCCTTCAGAGTGAGAGAGAAGTTGTAGCTATAACAGAAAAAAGTTTCTCCTTTCATAGCATTTGGTCTGAAGCTTGTTTACTTTGGAAACTTCCTCCTTGATTGTGGTGCAATGGAAGTTTTCACGGTGGGCAATTAATTTTAATCAAAACCATCATCCATTTTAGCTAAAAAATATGTATGTTTGAGTAGGCTTGAATAAAGAGTGCACCTTTTTGTCCTTCAAAAATATATAATTTGATTTGGCAGAGTACATTTGTGGTGTCTCTGTGGTAGATTTTCTATTAAATTTATTTAAACACTCCCATTCTTGAGAAAATAAGCTAGGTGAGTTGGCTTGAGACCTTCATTAAAGGCTACTCCAAAACATGCTTTATATGAAAAATGGCTTTGCTACTGAGAATGATTGGTATGTCAAGAATTTCATTTCAGGCAACATTTTTGTTATTAGAACAAGCTTCTGTTGTCTACAGAGGGGTTTTGTTCAGAAAGATATAATGCAAGATACGAAAAAAAGCATCCTTCCAATGTTCTTATCTACTATGCAATACTTCTATTGTAAGCATAGATAATAACAATTCTAATATTTTTTTCATTTCCTTGGGTGCTGCTTCTTACTCACATCTTATAATGGTACTCATGATTTTACTGCTGCTTCTCTGGGGGCTAGAAAAATAATCAAAAAGCTTCTTTTTCAGTGTGTTTATTGAAACCTTAGAATTGGATGCCTTAAAGGTGATCTTTTAAATCCCTTTTTGCCTTTTTGTACTTTCCTGTGTAAAATACAAAGACTATCACATTAAAACATGTTTTCCTTATTGTTTTCTGCGTCATTAAATCTTGACAGGCCCATTTCTCTCAGTTTCCTTTTGAAAGAACACCAGTTTCTGAAAAGAGTGGAAGGAGGGAGGATTGAAATAGGTCACAGCCTTTGGTGACATAACCAGTCCTTTCAAACTATCCCAAGAGCCAGATCACCCATAGACTGGAAGGAAAATGAGAACCCAATTAAGGCCAAAATAAACAGACCAATAGTTTGTTCAGTAGGGTTCTGTGGTTTCTGTTGTGTTTTGTTCTTGTTTATGTCCCGTCCCACCCTTGCCCTTCTGGAAACTTTATTATTTCTCTTTTTTGTACACTGATAAGCAAGTTTTAAAATTCTCTCAAACCAGTACAACTCTGCGGCAATAAACTGCATAGGACCACAGGTTTCTCTGGGTAGCAGAAACATGTTTCCCTCTACCTTGGAAGATATCTACTGTATTTTATTATGAGAGTGACTATTTTTACAAAACTCTTGCTTCCTGAACAGCAACCACATTCCCAGGGACTGTTTGCATATGCCAGCAGCAGATAAAGTTAACACAACTGAAGCCACTAAGGAATGGCTGTAATGCATGAGATGGTGCTTGCTCTCTCATTTCTATTTTTGGCTGGGTTTTTCAAAGCTGTCCTACCCTCATCCTGACAAAGACAAACAAACAAAACCTGACTAAAACAGAAAATGAAAGTGTGTGATGCCTGCTGGGAGAAAAAACACCTGGTTTTATGTCGCCTCTGACAATGGGCTGAGAAGGTAGTGGTTATCACAAATTCATCACAGCTATTGGAAGGGCAGCACCACACTTGCTCTCAGGATCCACTGTGAAACCATTACATGGTAGCCAACAGCAACAAGCAAATGTCTTAATGTGTTTTTTGCCTTGTCTAGTGTAGAACGTAAAAAAGTACAGTGCAGTCAATAGCAGGCAAAATACATGGAGCTTCTTGAAATCCAGCAATTGTTTGGACACTGTTAAACAAGGCATCCTAGAAGCAAAGACACAAAACAACGATGAAAGGGGAAGCTGGGTTGACCTTGCCAACAGTGTCTGCTCTCAGGTCAATGTTAAACATGGCAGGGAAGGGAATAGAGACCAACTAGCAGTATTCTGCACACCAGCTGATTGAGCTGGATACTGTGTCCTGAGTGGAGTCCAGGAGCATGTTTTAAATATTCCTCTACCTTATCTCTAACCAACAGGATCCTGTAATTTCCAACCACTTCCCTGCTTTCCTGTTGCTGAATATCAACAGTAAGTACAGTTGGCAAACACAGAAGTTGAAGCATTTAAAGGATGTGCCATATTTCAGTGGAAGTTTATTATAATTTTTAGTTGATCTTGATTATTTAAAGGTCACCTCTCATCTGTACATAATCAGTTTTCCTTGTTCCCAATTTTACTTTAACATTCGTGAAACTAAAATAATTAAGGAGGAATTAAATATGGGAGAAGAAATTATTTTCATGCACAAAAGATCACAAAATTATTAAACTGTTCAGGTTAGAAGGGACCTCAGGAGATCATCTGGTCCAACCTCTGGCTCAAGGACCATGACCAGATGGCTTTTGAATGGCTCCATCTCAAACGATGGAGACTCTAAAGCCTCTCTGGGCAACTTGTGCCACTGATCAGTCACTCTCACAGTGAAAAAGTGTTTCCTTATGTTTAGATGAAACCTCCTGTATTGTCATTTGTGCCCATTGCCTCTTGTCCTGTCACTTAAAGATAATGTAGTATCCTGCAGTGAACCAAGTAGATGGAAGTTAATTCATGTATTTTATTGTTGTGTCCAACTGAAGTATGTAGCACATGAGCCTCTGGCAAAATCATTGGTTCATTTCTGGGAAAGAAGTATAAGTTTGTTCTGTCTTTTTATAGGAAAACTGTTCAGCCTTTTCCTTTTGCATAGCAATTGCATAAGCCTACCTTTCTTAAGAAAAGATCCCCCGCTGTCAGGCTTTTCCATACAGACCAGGTCCTCAAATGTAAGGATTCACCTTTCAATATCTTTCACCCCAATTTCTATTCCCTTTTTTGGTCATATCATTCCAGCTGGATAGAGCAACTTGTTACCTGACAGCAACTTTTTTATTTTTCCCCATAAGGTGAGTGTGTCTTGCCATTCCCTTTTGTTTCATGCCCTTTGTTTAGTGAGAACAGGCAGGTTAGGGACTTTGACCCGAGTAACTCAATGCTATTTTTGAAAAATCTACTGCAGATAGGCAGGCTATTTTTTACTTCTTTTATTAATCCAGACCAGAAATCACTGTCTTATATAAAAAATCACTGTAGTGGAACTGCAGATTATATAGAATATAGTTGTACCATGTGGAAGTTTTTTGCCCTTTGTTAAAGAAGAGTATTAAATAAATAGCATAAGGCAGGTAAGGTAACTGAAAAATGATGCTGCAACAGAGGTGGGGATCTAACACTTCCTTGGAGACCTGAGGTATAGCACAGTGGCTTGACCTGATTGCTATTGTAGTTTTATCTTCCTTACTTGTTTTTATGATATTCCAGTATTATTTGGAGGTTCCAACCAAGCTTAGGTTTTCAAAGCTTTTTATATACAAAAAGGATAAAATGAGATTGTCGCTTCCCACTCATTGCAAGTTTATATGGGAGTTAAACACAGCACTGACATTAATGATAATATCACAGAAAGGTGTTCACAGTGGTCCTCTAAACCAACCCCTACCATAACACTCTACAGTCTTAATTTTAGTGGAAGAAGTTGGCTCCAAAGAATAAACAGTCTTTATGCAAACTGGTCATTGCTCTAAATTAACCAAGATTCCTGGCTGTAAACACAGAGGTCTTGGCCTGCTCATTTTTTGGCAAGCTACCGCCACGACTAACATGGAATTCAAGATATAGAATTAGAAGAAATACATCAATAAAAATATTTGAAATGTAAGAGTTTAATTTCACCAAAACTTGTAAGTCTTTCTGTCTTACTGATTTTATGCAAAGAAGAGTACATCAAGATAAATCATTTGATGTTATTCAGATGGTGTCAGGAAGATAATAATTGCCTTTTTAGAGAAGAAAAGGAATAAAGTTAAATTAGGTAGACTAAAGCTGCTCTCATTACACTGTTCCTGGGTGGCTGCTCGAGGCCACTCAGCGTTAGTCTGGGAGTGACCCTGGTTTCCCGGGGGCTGCAGCTCGCAGCTTCCCCAGACGCAGGGCGTCCTCCGGCAGCTTTGTTTGGTGCTGGCTCCTCTGGGGACAGCGAGCTCCGGGCTGATGCTCTGGGCACAGGCGAGGACAAAGACCCGAGAGAATGGCTCTGGTGTGATTTCCAGCTCTTTTATTTCCTGGGGAGAGGCAGCAGGGAAGGCAGGAGAGGGTCTGGGGTCCGGGAGAGGCAGCGCAGGGGGTCAGGAAGAGCTAAAGGCTTCAGGGACCAGGCAGCGAGCATGGGGAAGGCAGGGGATTTATCAGCATACAAGCAGAGGAGAGCAACCAATTGGGGTACACGGATTTACATGGAACCAATGCAGAACTAAACAGCAATGAAGTTTCCAGAACATAACCTTACACAGAACATGAAGTAATGCCTTAATTAACCAATAAACTGAAACATGTAAACAACGCTGGGGCTGAGCCAGAAAGCTCACCCTGACAATGGAGTGTGGCTCAGACAGTGGCAGACTCAGGCTGAGTCCACCAGTCTTAAGCCTGTGGGCCTGTGACTTTTGCCACATACGCTGCCACACTCTCATCTTTTGCTCTTGTAGTCCTGTTTCTTTGAAGCCAAAGCAGTAAAAATCTACACAGAGAAAGAATGGAAAAAACATCTGTGAAGGAAGAAAATGTAGCCCTACTTTTCTAATGTCTCAGAGAGAATATCTGTATTGAAAAAATTCTCAGACTACCTCTAAGCAGCCAGCACAGATGCTGGAAGTGCTTTAATTGTGTTAGCATGGTACTCCCCTAGGTCTGTTCACCTGTCTGAGCAGTACCATTAGCCCAGGGAAAGCACCTTATTAACACAACTGCTCTTCTCCAGTGGTTGAGCCAGCCTGTTCACATTTAGTTGATATATTACACAATCTAGGCTTAGACTGACTTTGACTTGCTGTCAGAGAAGAAATGCAGGGTAGCACAGACATTCATGGATTTTGGCATAAGGTAAACAGGTGAGAAAAACAAATTTCATAAATAAGCAGGCTGGTTGCAGTCTGGGTGGTAATGAGATTCTCTATTGCAAGGGTCCTTCCAGCAGCACCTTCAACTGGATCAGGAGACACTCTGCAAACTGCTGTTCTGTTCAGTTGTCGTAGCCAGCTGAACCATGGTCCTGAGTGACTGCTCCAGCATGGGCATGATCCATCCCTGAGTACCTTAAACTAAACAAAAAGCATATCCTAGATATTGTATTTGCATAAGACTGTCCTACACGTCTCAACACCTGAAGGAACACTTTCTACTGACTATTTTCAAGTACCTTATCTTGTACAGTCTGATCAATTCTGCAGCAAGAACCACCTGGAGAGTCTTTGGGATGGCCAGGTTCTTCACACAGGATATTAATCTGCACACTGAAAATGTGTGCAGACTAAGAAAATTATTAATACAAATGGCTGCTGCCGTTTCAATATTTTAGCTTTCAGTTTGTCTCTTGATGCTCTCATACTACTCTTAGTTTCATCATAGGTTACCCAAAATACATCTTTTGTCCTACAGGCAATGCCAGAAGTGTTTTTTTTTTTTTCCAGATGGCTTTAGAAAAACACTTATTTTTAAAAAATATGTTTTTAAATCTTGAATTTGGATAGCACTGCATAGATGTGTTTAATTTCTATGGAGCTGGACAATTTTACGTAGCAAGCTGTGCTATGGTCTAAGTTATCTATGACAATAAAGCCCAGGGCTCTACTTAATAGTGTTTACTGTTCCTTACCCTGACTCCTGTGTGATGGAAGTGATCTATCCACTTGAATATGAACATTTGGTTCAGAAAGTATTTTAGTTTTAATAGTACTTAGTAGTCAAACCAGGAAGTTGGGAAATGGATCTCAACACTTCCTTTCCTTGTGTCACTGAATAGATCAACAAGGTTATCTTGTTCAAAAACTGATTGCCTGTCAACTTGCACTGTTTCACTTGCACTTGAGTCACAAGGAATCTGGTCAGTTGCTAAATTTTAATTTTCTGTTATTTCTGGCTTCTCAAACCTATTTAAATTCAGATATTTACTTCTTAGCTTTGATATGGATTTATGATATCTTCATTGTGGCAAAATTTGTAGGAGAATAATTTTTCTCTTATCAATTTGGTTGATACATACTTGATGGACAAGTTTTGACAATCTGCAGTGAAACACTTGCATTATATTGAAATGGCTTTTGAAATGCTGAAGTTCTCCAAAATATGCAAATATACTGTAAGGTGCTCTTTCCCATATCCCTCTACCTGGGACATACTCATTATGTAATTTTCAAGAAAGCACATTAGCATAATTAACTCTCTTAATCTGAATGAAAAATGAATATCATACGCTGAATCACACGGTAGGTAAGGTTGGAAAGGACCACTGGAGGTCACCTAGTCAAACATCCCTGCTCAAGAAGGGTCCCCCAGAGCATGAAACTCAGAATTGTGTCTAGATGGCTTGTGAATATCTCCAGAGAAGAAGACTCCACATCTTTTCTGGGCAATGTGTTCCAGTGCTCAATCATCCTCACAATAAAGATGTTCTTCCTCATGTTCGGGTGGAACTTCCTGTGTTCCAGTTTCTGCCCATTGCCACTCACTCTTATTGCTCAGGACCACTGAGAAGATCCTGGTTCCATTCTCTTGGCACCCTCCCTTCAGATACTTGTTGACATTGATGAGATCCCCTCTCTGTCTTCTCCTCTTCAGGCTAAAAAAATACTATGTGCTTCATGAAATTGCATGTCATATGATTTGCTTTTTACCCGTGGCAACTAACATAACTGTTTTCTTCTCCTGATTTATTGTGGCCTTGTCCTGGAAGAACAAGATGGTTACAGTCTCTATACAACTGGCATTTTGGTTGAAAACTCTCAGCTGGAGCCTCCCTAGTCTTTTCACTTTTTCTGTCATGTGACAGTAGATGTGGTTGATACCCAGTGGATTAAAATTACCTTTCCTTACACAGTGAATGACTCAGTACCTCTATTTAATGTAGAGAATTGTCATTTAAGAATATTAACTATGCAATATACGTATGCAGAATTTCAGAAGATAATGTACCTCCTGCCAGTTCTGAATATGAAAAGAAAATCCAATACTTCTGTTGCCACTGTTTTACTAATCTATATCAGTAAAGCTACTTAGCAGCTTTGTATGGTAGAAATCAGACATGAACAGATATACAGAGGAACTTTATCTGTAGCTGCCGTTTTAATGTAATCCTAGACAAAACGGGTAAAATTTACTAGCCAAAATTATATTTAGCATAATTTTAAGACATCCTTCCTCCCTCCTTACTCCAGAAAGACAAAAGTCTTACATAGGTCCTATATTGTCTGGTAAATTATGTGCAGGTGTCTCAGATACTCCAGGATATCTAAAATGCCATTAAAGGCCTACAAATTCAACTCCAACTGCCCCTTGTACTCTTGGTATTATACTACAACACAGTTAAGTTTTAATTGAAATTTAAGTTAAAATAATGTCATTGGTTATATTTTAATTTTCATCTTCATTGTCACATATTTTGCTATTTTTAACTTCTTGAGATACAATATTTTAGGGGAAAAAAAATTGATGTGTGTGCTGCTGAGGCAGAAGAGACTGGTGTGTAAAGCTCTCAAAGCCAGGGCAGAATACTGGCAGTACTTTCATCAGACCATGCATGTCTAGCCGTCTGCAGTAGTCATTCTTGAACTTTGTTTTGTTCAACAAGCTTCAAACATCAGGATTTGTTTGAAAAGCCTATTGCAAAGTTTTTCGGGAAGCCTTAAACATTTTTAATCATAGCCTTTCAGATTTGCTTCCTTGAACTCCTTGTCTTTTTTCCCAAGCATGTAAATGAGGATATAGGATCTTACTTGTTCATGCTGTACTCAGTCTACTAACTTGGACTGTCTTTACAAAATGATATTGATACCAAATAGTCAAGTCTTAATAACAACCCCCAAGGCTTCTGTCCATCCATCTAAATAGGCAAGCAGTTACCTTTCCTTGACTTGTCCATAGTGGATCCGTGTTTGGAGGAAGGGGTGATATCCAGCTGCTCAGAATTTCTTTAAATCCTTATCATTGTTGAGCAACTTCCTGTGGTTCTTGAGGAAGAATAAAATGAGGCATCTAATTGCAATGTGGAATTCATTATCCACTCTTTCTTCAGGGCACCACAAATTAGCCAGGACAGACCAATGCCAAATCATCTGCAGAACTTAGCAGAACACCAAGAGTAAGAACAATAATCTGACTCAAACTAATCATTAAGAAGTTTGCTGAATGAAGAATGTGTTACCTTAAATCAATTTCAACATTCCTTTCTATAGACAGAATTTTAGGGAGTACTACTGAGTGCATATAGTCCCAATATAATGATTTTCAAATGAATTTCAGTTATTTGTTTTTGAGGTTTTGCACAAACTGCCAAGAAGGAGCATTTTCCTGCAGCATTTTTTAGTTGCATCTGAAGTGTGCATAAGCTCTAGTGTGTGCAAGTCCTGCATATAAATTAGCAATCACATCTAAAAGCAGTGGAGTGAAAGAGGACCTTTTAAAAAGTTGTATTTATTTTATCAGCAAAATATTATCTTAATAGTCAATAAGTTCATATTTTTTACTAAAAAATTTATCTTTGATGTATTTTTCTCATACATTTTGCAGAGGCAAATTGAAATAAGATTTTTTCCATGCAGCCAAAACAGATGCATTTTAAACAGAAATGACACGAAGAGAAACATCTTTTGCCAAAAACTAGTTTCTGTTTTATTGACTTTCCCCCCAGACAATCAAAGAAGAAAGAAGAGTGCTGGAACTCACAAACAAAAATACATTTGTGATAGTCCAGGGGAACAATCTCACAACTGTGGTTTCATTGTTGGATCATTTGGCACATTCTCTTGATATGGTCAAAGTGCTTGGCTAAAGGGGAGAGATTCTGTGGAGAGATTCTGAGCTCGGTCCTGGCTTGTTCAGGGCACCTTTATCCAAAACCCGTGCATCAGCATTTACCATTGTGTCTTCTGATAGCACCTCACACCTCTGTGTGTCACACAGACAAGATTGTGATAGCCCAGCTATCAGAGTGGTGGGAAAGCATGAAGGTGTGCCTGGAACACAGGCTTGACACACTGGAGAGAAGGCTGATCTGTGGTTCTTGTCTTCTTCACAAGGCTCAGAAGAAAAAAACAACCATTCCCTCAGCAGAGAGTACAGGCAGCCTGAGGTAGGTACAGACCAAGGAACCAACAACAAGACACAAATTTGCCTGTCAGCACATGCATGGTTTGGGCAGGCCATTCAGCCTTCCTGAACAACACCCTGCTAAGCACATAGCAAATAAAAAAACACGTCCCAGGATGTGGCATGCAGTAATTGTAAAACGGTGAATAAAAGGGCTACATTTATGTTTCTCCTATGTTGTATGTTGTGGTGCCTCTGGGCGTGGCTTGTGACTGGGCCCGGCCCCGCCGTGCTGGGGCTGGGGGGGGGCCGGTCCTTTCCCCCCCGTGCGGTGGCTGGGGTGGTGCAGCCCGGCTCGGCAGGGGCTGTCCCCGCCCAGGGGAACAGCTCATTGGTTCCCATGCCGGGTGCAGACAGCCAATTCACTGGCCGGCGTCCCTGTCAATCATTGTGGTCCTCCGCAGTGATTGGCTCTCCCGACTGCCTTCCCTCGCCTCCGTCTTATAACACGCTCTGACCTCCATTTTGTTTTGTCTTTACCGCACCATGCTCCAGTGAATAAAATCCTGCTGGCAATAAGCGGAAAAGAACCCTTTCTTGTCTCTTTGCTTCCCTGCATAAATTAAACTGCTGTGCGTGAGCTAAGCCTAGATTCTGCGGGAGTTCTGATGCCCGGCTTGCCTCCAGATCAGAGACTAGATGAAGCCAAAGTCGCTTCATTTAGGAAAACGAGACTGACACAAAAGGCTCCGAGTTACTCACGCTTTCTGCCCGTGACAGTTGTACAGTTTCTTCTCTTCTGTGTTATACAGTTCTGTATTTTACAAGCTGTCCCTTTCTATGGGAATCTTATTTTCAGTTCATATATAAGCACTACATGAGCAAGCAGTAGGCACAGTCAAACATGTAAATCTATTTAAATTTTAATAACATTGTAGAACATCAAAGGAAATATTTCATAAGTAAAGTCATGGTTTAAAATAAGAAAAACACTCTACATTAAGATTACCAGTTTGATTGTTTTGCTTGCAATCATCAGCATACACGTGAGTTTTTCAACTTGTAGAGCAGTCTTAAAATTAATGTGATATGAAAGTAAAAGGACTTTGTTGTGCTTTGCATGCTTTTCTTCTTACCCAGGAGCCTTGCGACAGCCACCTAATACCAGCTACATTTTTAGTGTCCCTTCTTCTTATTGTAGATAATTGGAAGCATCTGCTCCATTGTCAAAATGTGCACTCCTGTGCTTATAGCTGAAAACTGTGATCTCAGCATATCCAAACATCTCTTCATCTTCCCAGCTTCAACATAATTTTCTAGTTCTGAGCATGTCTCGGAGTAAGGAGTTGGTTATTCTAAGTAGTTATTCCTTGATTTATGTCAATTTGAAGAAATTGCAGAACTGCTGTAATTTTCAAGCTGATTCTTTCTCCTCATGCCACCTGTGAACTAAAAAGGATGTACTTTCCAAAAGATATTCACGCCTGATGCTCATTTGTAGGTTCCTTGGCCATTTCTGATTTTTTTTAGTGTTGCATCTTGGCTGATACACCAGCAGTAGTTCCGTGCCACAGAAGATGCCACATATTGCAGGTCTGGTTATGGAAACTATCAATCTGGGCATGCCATTCCCTTTGGTTTGTGAGGATCCCCTCAGGCTCACTGCCCCATATGCAAAGAAAAAGATATTCTTACACACTGAAAGGACGCAGTAGGTTTATCTCTGGTACTTCTTTTTTTCAGCTCTTGCTGGTTACAAGGGCCAAAAGCCTGACTACAGGGACTGTCTCCATGAGTATGCTCAGCTTGTACAGGTTTAATGAAGGTGGTAAACAGTGAAAGAGGGTCTGCAAGTCTTCAGCAGAGGTTGGTATTCCTGTCTCCGGAGGAGACTTGTGTTGCCTATACGTGGCAGTTCCTGTTCAGAAGAGTTCAGACACAAAATATACGGATTACTGGTTCAGGACAGCATTGTGCAAAGAAGACACTGTTAAAAGAACTTGGGAACTACTGTAGCTCTTCTTTCCTGCATTTGATAAGTATTGTAGGCATTCTAACAGAATTTAACATCCCCCCAAAAAAACAGATCTCTTAAGTCTAACTTGATAATGCATTTTTTACAATGAGATCATTAAGATCCTTAATTTATGTCTACAAGCAAATTAGGTGTCCAGTGTTCCATACAAAACCATTCTCCTAGAAAACCAACTTGTCCAGTAAGTAACTCAGCTCAGCCTTAGGTAGAGACTCACTCCCTGGGCTCTCCCCACTGACTCCGAAGAGAGCTCAGACACCTGTATCTGAAATCATAACATCTATAAGTAGATGACTGGCATGGGTTGTCTTCAGCTGGAAACTGAAGACAATCCTCTGAATCTCCTGTTATTATTGCACTGAAAGAGATATGCTTTTTTAGGAGTTAATGGTGCCGCACATGAGCGCTTGGGGTACTCTTGTCAATACTAGGGGGCACTGCGGGATTTCTAAATTCTTCTCACTACTGGTCACTTATTTATGCAGCAAAGAAGATGAAAATGCCTTTTCCTTTTTCTTTCCTGTGATCCTGTTACAACACATAGTCCTTTCTACCATCCTCTCTTTCTCTTTAAATCACCATCATTTTGAAGCTGCTGACACATAGCTGTTTTCCCTAGTTTGCTTAGAGACTTGTGTCTTGCAAACAGCACTTTAAAGGGTGACTGTAAACAGTGATATTGCAGCCTGAACCCCAATCTGACCCCTTTATGGCAAGCATCCAAGCTTGGCCTCCCAACCCTCTGCAATTGTGGAGGTCCTCACTACTTCCCTCACAGCTTTTATGCTATCTATCTCCCTTTAACTTTCTCTTTCAGCTTACACACTTCCACCATTTCCTTCATGAGTACCACAAGCCTACCTTGAATCCCAAATCCCTTAAAGTCCTTCCCCTGTAGCCAGCATTCGTTGACACAATTTTTCTTGAGAATAATGTGACCCCTTTTGTGAACTTCTTCCTGCAAAAAACATTTCTGCAAAATAAGATTTCTTAAAAGCTTCAACCGACTGACAGATAGTAGCAAGTAGCTTTTTTCTTGGATATTTTTGCCAACAGTCATGTCTGGTGCTGCACAAGGCTGGCTCAATGATTGTTGTACCTAACCACAAACTGCACAATTCATGTAAATCAGGCTGGACAAAAAGCCTTCTGGTGAGAAAGGGTATGTCTACACCAGCAGATGCCTACAGGTGCAGTATGTCTCTATGTCTCTGAAAGCTTTATCTGATACACTCTGCTTCTTAGAAAGACCTGACGTCATATCATCTTGGCTGTTTGATGTCCACTAAAACAAGGAGTTTCTGTCAAAAAAAAAGACATTAGTCTACACAATGAACAAAAAACTACTTTCACCTAACTACCAGTTTTATTTCATATTCCTTTTGTATTACCTAACTGTGCTGTTGTCCATCTCCAGCTCTTGCTTTTCTTCTCAATATGCAATAAAATTTTCTATTCTGATTTTTCTCTGCTATTTGATGCTCTTCATTTTTTTTTTTTTTTTTGACAAAAAGCATAGGCAGGTCTATCAGCCACTCTTCTGAGAAGCAGACTAGCATATATTTACGGTACTTTAAACTGTAGCACAGCAGACTTTCTAATAGCCTCCACAATTTGAATACAGAAGTGTTTAAGACAAGACACCAGGCTGATGGGGACACAGTATCAGATCTGTTCAAAGGTGATTAAATAAAAGTGAGGAGTTAGAAGGTCCAGAATTACAGTCCTTACCTATGCCCAAGCCTGCTATTCACTGCCAATTTCTTTTTTCACAGCTCGTCTTCACTAATGCTTGGCAATATCAGACCACTGGTCTTAGTTTGAAGAAAATGTCATCTTAACCCAAGCAGAGCATTTAGTAGCTAAGTGACTTTTCTTGAGTAACAGCTCACACTTGTAAATTAATCATGCTGCAACAGTCTCACTCTAGGCTAACTCAACATACCAATTTAGCTCATTTTCCATGTTCTGAATGTGGAAACATTAAATCTAGGTCAATATTTTCAGTAAATTCAATAAATTATTCACTGGGTCAATTATTTTCTAGAGATATTTTGTACCACAAATTTTCTACCTGATGCCACAGAACCATTTTAGCATTCAAGGAAAGAAACCATTTTTATCTGCAAAGGAACTGTGCAGTCATGCATCTTAATTCAGAATTTAACATCACTAGGTATAGCATAGCAGGAGGGAAACAAATTTCACTCCACCACACACTTGATTATCTTCAGACTGAGATGTACTTGCGTCTATATCTGCTTATTCATGAAGTCAAGAAGGTGAAAATCCTCCATTAATGAAATAAAATTTGTATATTCCTAGAAGCAAGTCATTAAGCAATTTGTCTAACATTGGCTGAAAAGTGTAATAGAGCTTCAGATCACTCGCCTGACCCTGTAAATCAAAATGTACTCATGATTTAACAAATCCTGGTTTTTAGCTTATTTCTATTTTGATTTTTACAGTTTACATGTCGTGTTAGCATAATCACATTGAAGCAAAATTTGAAAGAAAGAAATAGATAATAGCTTCCTGTCTTTCAGATAGAGGCTTCTGACAGAAGTGAACTGTAAGAAAAAGTTGAATGAAAGATATGGACATTTGACATGCAAAGATGAATAAGCAGTTCTGAAAATAAGGGCTGAGCAGATATTTAAAGGCAAGAATGCAGGCAGCACACAAAGAGATGGTTTGCAGGGAGCACTGGGAACCCCACCAACATGGGGAGAAGTGGACTTAGACACACTGTCATAAAAAATTCACAGACCTCAACCATAGTTGATCAAAAGTTAAAACAAAATCTTCCAGTGAAATCCTGTCAAAACTGACATGCTCAACATTCTACTCCTTACAAAGCCAAGCTCAGCAGCTGTACTGGTAATGAATGGCTGGAACTGAGATAGTGCCGTGGAAGTTTCTGTCGTGTTGGCCAAATGATGCTCATCAGCTGTGGCAGGTGGTGTGGAAACTGGCAAAGGCGTCCCACTGTGCCTGTCAAATTTACCTTCCCTTCTCCCTTAAGGGCTCCTTTTGCTTTTCATCACTGTCACAGTCATGGTCCAAAACAGGTCCTCTTCCTTAGTTGCACTCTCAGAGAACACTCAAGTGTCATGCATTGCAGGACCACACAGTCAGAACCTTTGCTCCCACTCACTTCCTTTCTAAATTAAACCTTTCTCCCTCTCTGCAGCCTTGACCTGATAATTGTGCTGGTGGGAGGAATAAACTGTTAGTGCTGCTCCACTGAATTTGGATTTTAAATGTTCAGCATGCCATTCATTAAAACTGAAATTATTAATAGCTTTTTTTTTTTTTTTTTTTTTTGCATTGGTGTCACACTTTTCACAGCTTTAGTCCTGATGACTAAGGAACTGCCGGAAAGAAGAGAGAGACTCTTTTCACAGTGGAAAGCATTTGGATGTGTTTAACCAGAATTTTTTATCTCCAAGTTGAACAACAATTCCAAAGAGTCTTGCTTTTAATGGGTTTTCCAGTTACATTGACTAATGTACAGAGAAGCAAGGTCAAGTAACAACTATGTGCAAATAAAATTAGATTCTGCTGAAATCAGAATCTATGACTTTCTTAGCTCTGAGTCTTCTTCCCCAAGCCATTCACTATCAGAGGTTATCTAAATATGTAATACTTTACACAATAAATGCAAGCATTGTGCTTTTTTGGCATCTTTTATATCTCTATTAGAAGGAGCTATTTAGACCATATTTTTCATATACAGAATAAATATGCGCTATATGAACCCAGATACATGGTGTTGAGTGTTAGGGTGATTAACAGTGGTTCAATTAGATATTTTGGATTTGAATGTCATTGGTAGTAACACTAATGGTGTACAAGGTTTTCTATTAATCCACGGAAATTCTGGGGCAGTGAACTGTTAACTCAAAGATATTTCCCTCCCAAGAACCTAAGGCCATACACAGATCCTAGTGTGGCCTCATTCTTGACTGTCACCCAAGTGCTTATGTAATGCAAATATTAATCTCTGAAACAAGTCAGCAGATGCATCATGTACCAGTTCTTCCTGAAGCATGGACACACCAAGAACCACATGGCAAATATTTAATAGGATTTCAAGTACATATGCAAAGCAGGCTGTTAAAAGCAGTTTGGTGCATTTAAATGGCATAAAAGGTTGAGTTTATTCTCAGCTCCATACTATGTATGACATTTGGAATTTAACACAAAAGAACAGGAACAAACTAGAAGATAGTACCGGTACCAATTTTTAGCTGGAAGAAGTCCTTAACACACTGAAGTTTACATGACAGGGCCATTTCCTGTTGCAGGACACTCCCATCAATAATGAGAGAGAGATTGGGAAAGCCAAAGATGAGAAATTAAATTCCTGAAACACTTCTTTTGGAGAGCAGGACAGGAAGTGGTGAGAACAGGCATTTATTTTTATACTGAGTGTCTCAGTTCTAGGGAAATGAGAAAACGCAGTGTGAGTTGTATTGGCAAGCAGTGAGTCATTGATCCATTTTGTTGATAAAAGTATGGAAAAGTATCCTTCAAGGAGAAAATAAACTGTTGAATTTGGAGCTTTACCTGTAGTAGGGGCAAAATTCTTTTCCTGCAGCTCTATGGTTGCACCTGTCCATGTGACACACTGTAAAAATTACGAATTTAAAAACATAATGGAAAAGATATAATCAAGGAATGACAGCTAATATCTCTATTTCCCCTATATCCCCTTTTGTCCTTTTGATGTCTGATATGGTGTTTACACTAATGGCAGTACACAATATCCCAGTTTCACAGTCATTTCACTGAGTGCCGCAAATATTTGCTGAATATGTTATCTTTTAGAAAAATATATAAAAGCTATAGGCACAGTTCCCCAATGGCATAACTTGCATATAAAGATGTGTTTTATGTGTTTTTTCTTGCCGTTACTTGAATCCCCTACAGCTCCCTACTACCCTAATGTAGTGCTTCCTACTCAGGAAACTGAGCTGTGGGCCTGCTGATTAACAAGTTTATGGGCAAAAGAAGAAACATCAGGATGCAACGTGCTCCCTGATGCCATGAGTTTGTACCAAGGAGCCCTGGTAAGGGAGAGGCACTGCTGCAGCTGGTGTTTCCCAGAGAACCAGGGAAAGGTGCATATCAAGTTGCACCATTGACTCTCTGACCACCTCTTGGAACCTGTGCCCTATCCCTTCTCCCAAGTGGCCGAAAAGGTGGCTGTGCTAACTCTGTCACCAAAGCCTGGGGTCCCACTAGCATTTCATCAACTTTATTTGCAGCCTTGAAATCCAGAACAGGCCATTAGATTATCCAGTTTGACCCTTCTCAGGTGATTGAACCAAGAGAGAAAAAAAAATTGGTTTCTGCCCCACCTCAGGATGAGTTGGGTGGTATTTTCTACATCACTTCAGAGCTGTCTATGCAATTCTGGACTCAGAATTTGACTTGTGGGTTGTTTCTTCCTCAAAAAATATTTACTCTTGACGTTTAAGCCTTTCTTTACCACATGAAAATGATAAAAAAGTAGCTAGAAATAAACAGAAAAACACATCCTGGAGAGAGAGAGAGAGGGAGAGAGAGAGACAGAGACAGAGAGAGAGAAGGAGCAGAGGAGGGAAACGAAATATCAGTATAATCAGCGCTGCAGAGATGGAGCTGTTCCAACCTGTATCAGGGCAATTGGTCATTCAACTTGAATTTGGATTTGTCAGGAGCACAGAGTCTAGCCCATCATTCATTGAGAATACACTGTTCCTCCCACATTGACTGCATTTTTAGAAAAGTCAGCATTTTCCTTAAGAAAACTTTTACAGATGCTCCTGGGTATTGACAAATACCAGCCTTGGCAAAAGAGGAGCCTAAGGTTTCTTGTTATTCCCAGCCTCTGACCCCTCAGAGTATCATTTTTCATCTTTCAAATAATTTTTTTGTCAGAATGTGACTTTTTGAGTAGGGTTTTTTCCTCTTCTGTCCAGTTGATTTTACATTTTTATCCATCGTATTGAAGGAAAAAGTTTTATCTTGGATCAGCACAGGTCCCTTTATGTTTTACTTTCTATTTCAGCAGCATGTTGTCTTTAATAGGAGACATTTCCAAAAAGGCTGAGGGTCACACTTTCAAGTCTGCACCTAACGGCTGCGTGTGTTTGAACGGAACATCCACTCAGACAGCTACAAAGGCTCCCTTCTGCAGACTGCACGTGGCCACGCAGCACAATGCACTGCTGCCTTGCAGATTCCTGGAGAAAATCCTAGTGAGCAGGCATAGCCACTTGAGACTCAAAATCAGGATTTCTGAGTGTCTGGACAATGTGATCGTGCCCCTGACACAGCAATCCAGGTCCGCCTTGCACTGACTCAGCGGCATTGTCCCTTCCAGGTGGGGAACTTATGTCTTGACATAAGGCTGGCATGGGAGGGGCACTTTTCCTTCGAGCTTCCCGCACATTTTGAAAGAGTGTGACTTTTGTAACAAAGCTCACATTCTAATCTCTCATTCTGGTCTTGAAGGTTGAGTGGCAGCTGTGGTCTTTAAACATGCCCAATCAGCTGTTTAGGCACAGTCCTTCTTAGATGTGACTAGAGTACCTGTTAAGGTCACTGTGCTTCACCAGCAGTCTAACTCAAAATTCCCAATTCATAGTTGTTGGATGCTTTTATTATTATTTTGCTTAAGACTGAAAGTGAAAAATTCTACTAGCAGACCAGATCAAACTCATCACCTGTAAAGTAAACAGAGATTTTGAGTCCCAAATTCAATGTCTGAATGAAGTTCTCCTCGGGAAGTTTTCTTTGCCATTTCCTGAAAAATATGCCAAGTATATTCTATGTTTTGCAATGGACTCCCTGTCCATGACAGATTTGTTATCATATATTCTGAATTTTTCTGCATTTTGCTGCTATCCATGTAAAATTATCAACTTATTTTGCACAATGCATGCACAAATAAAAGCAAAACCTAAGCATTTTATAAATCATCTGACATTCCAACAGTGTGCTGTTTTCTGACTTTGAATGACTCATTGTCATATTCATTTGTTAGCTTGTTCATGTATTAAATGTAACATGCTCTATGACAACTGACCCATTTAATTTTCAATTCTAATTATGCCTTTTTGGACCCTCCTAGTTCAATTTCTTCTACTCTGAGTGCCAAAGGTTAATATCTTAAAATTAGATATCTAAACAGAAGTGGGACATAGTCACTGCTAAATGAGTAAAGCAATTATAATTGTGCAGCTTTAAGCATTTCTTCTAACTTTCTAAAAATAAAACTTTCCTCAAAGGTTTCAACAAAGATCACTTCTGAGCTAATACTAACTATAAAAGTTATTGCCAAATTCAATGAATTCTGGAGGTATGAGTAACAAGACAATTACCATGGAATTCTACAGAAATGCAAGTTTTATAGGTATTTTGTTCAAGTTAGAATACTGGACACAGGTATTCTGCACATACAGACACAGAATATAAGCAAAAAGCACATTTTTATATCATACAGTCTTGCTCATTAGTACATCTTGATTAGCGCATATTGATGGAATGTGATTATTGATGCTATTACAAAATATACATTTTAATAGTGTCCAAGACTGTTGATGTTTGGCAAGTTCTATAATTGTTTTAATATTTTATAGTAATAGTATTGCATTGATTTCTTTTTGGTATTTTTCTCTCATTTATCAAGCTTGTGGATCTACTACAGCTTCTTTACTATTTGTGTCCAACACCTTTCAAGATCTGTGTGCCTTTCCTCTTATTCTACACATTTGGTTTTCAGCTCTTCCACCTCTCTCCCAAGGCCAGTGTAAACAAATGATTTCTGAGGCCATGGAGGCTTTGTAAAATGTCTGAATGACAAAGTAATGAACACTCTTTGTGACTGGAGTCAGCACAAGTATTTATTGCTAAGCAACAAAGACTGATGTCAACGAGTTTTGCCAAATGCAGATGGTGAGTAGGTTTGTTGAAAAAATGAAATCACTCTAACATAACTCTTTACAGCAGATACTAATATAATAGAAATAAAATGCACTCAACTGGTCGGAGTGAAGCACTCTACAGAGAGGAATGAAGTTAATTTAATAATACTTTCTGATGGCTTGGCCTGTATATTATAGAGCTGCTCATATGTGAAAATATTCCTAAACTGTCTCAGCAAGATTGAGGAAGCAAAAACATCTGCAAAGCTTTCCTAAAGTGCTTGCTGTCTCCAAAGCTGTGGTTCAGAATGTTGTTGTGAACAAAGGAAGGACAAAATACATTGTATCTGGCTGGTGGGGAGGTGGTGTTTGGAATATGCAAATACAACCTTACTGGACACTTTAGACTCTCACAGTGCAAAGAACTTTTAGTCCTGTTCAGCAAATGCCTTTGTGTTGTCTCTCTGAACAACTCACCAGGTGTGACTGGTGGGCTGAGATTGATGATCATGTCACTATAAAGCTGAATCTCTTCCCTACAGGGAATGTCCACCAAAATCCTTTTATCCTTGTTTGAGACCTGATCTGTCACAGTGGAGAACACACTCATTTATCTGCTTTGAGCACCTTCATGAGAACATGGTAATCTTTATGCACATCCTCTAGGCTGAGCTCAATGTCAAAATCAGATGCAATTTTCCTTCTTCCCATAGACAATGGATAACAGCAGACCTTGGTCCCAAGCCGTGAGAAGTCCTGACTCTCTGCAGTGACAGTGTGCTTGGTCTGGAGAACATGAAACTGAATGGGTGTTAGTTAGCACTTAAAGAATATGCAGGGCATTCTGTTATGGTTCAGCTAAACTGCTAAAATAATTTACTGTAACTCCCTCCAGTTCAAACCGCACCAGCAAGCAGCGACTCCCTTCCCTGGAAGTCCACATACCTTGCCGACCCTCCCAGAAACAGCCTGCTTGAACTCAGCTCGGAAGATCAATTCTGCTGCCTCACTCCCAGAGGCCAGTCATGTTCTATATAAGATACCCACTGTTCAGCCTAGAATTCCTGCTAATTCCCTAAACTGGGTGATATGGAAAGACAGGCACAGTCCCATGTTCTCAGCCTCCACAGTGAGTGAGTCACCCTTGCTGGCCTGCACCAATCCTTATGTTGGTGCAGAGCCTGGAATAGTAGCCTGTAGTAGGATAAGTACACATAACAGTGTGATGATGGCAGTAAACACACATACACACACACACACACACGTACACACAAAACCAACCGTACATCTTGTTATAGAAAGAGGCTTAATTTGCTTCAAAGGAAAGATGTTGCACCTCAGGCAACTCATTAAACAAGTCTCTTGCGTCTGAATGAAAAATGTAATGTGCATGAAAATTACTATCTTAACTTGAGTGAAAGAAAGATCAGTCAGAGCTCATATGGGACTGAGCTGGGAAAAATCATTTTGCTTGAAGTTATTTTTATTTCTTTTAGCTGTGTTAGACAACCAGTCATATTGTACTGTATAGCTGCAACAGAAAGACATGAGTGGCTGCTTAGAATTAAGTAAATTCACCTAAAAAAGACATTAACCCACTTTGAACAGTGATTGTATTTGGAAAAGATTTTAGGAAATACTGTCTTTTTCCTCACTTGCTTTACTGCTTTTATGTGTTGTCAGGTCTTGGGCTTTTGCAGGGGTTTGGATCTAGTCGTTCAGGGTCAGTTGCTCTTGTTGTTCACTAACTGAAGAGAACAAGTGATTTTTCAGGACTTGAGTTATTCATAAATTGTTCACTTTTGCAGTTCACTTCTGAGAATTTGGTATGCTTCTGATCAGGCAAGCAAAAATGGTGAACTGGTGAAAGTGGTAGTGACAAATGCCTATTAATTCAAACAACTTCTGAATTGACTTCTTGGGTTTTAGGGGCTTTGAAGATATTTTCAGGAAGCCTGAGCCATTCAAATATTCAGGATATAATGAGAAATATCAGCTGAGCATTCCAAATTTAATTTAATTTCATTGTTTAATCACAAATTTCTATATGAATTGGTATGGACAGTGGTGAAACCCTTGTTCTTTCAAAGTCCCTGTCACTGTGCTTTTTATCTTGATCACCAGGCATGTACACAAAACCACAAAATTCTGTTTTCTCCGTCTCTAATGCACTGCTGAAATATCTAGCACTCATGTCATTTAGCCTTAAAAGCTATTAATGCACTTGGTAAAGATGAAAAGTGAAATACGAAATCTTGTCAAGCCTACTGAAAGCTGTAGTTAGTCTTTTTTAATAAATGTTTTTCAGAAACTCAGTTTTGTCTATGATAAATACATTTGTCCAAATGTATCACCGTAGATTTAGTAACGAGAAAAATCTGTTTACAGCTGCTGAATTCTGAACTTTTTATTTAACTGCAAAACATCCAGAGTGCACACAAAGGTAGCATAAATTTTCCAAGTCCATCAAAGTTCTCTACCCTTTAACTGATCAGACCATCTGTAGATGTCAGAGGACTGCCTTTTCCATGTCCATTCTGTGGAGCCTGGCAACAAGGGCTTGAATTAGCGTCAAAATATGACAGTGGGTATTAAATATTTAGCATTATGGGCTTGGATGTTGAGTTCCAACATGCCACCTGAGTGTTTAGACTGTAGAGTGTCCTTTGATCCCACAAATAGGTGCTGGTTGTTCCTAAGTAAAGGAGTGATTCCACCAGAGGTCTAGAGACCCCCATGACCCAGCCACCACCAACCCTGGGTGTCTGCATTTGGCAGGAGCAGGGAGGGGACATGTGCTCACCACCCTGAAACAGGCAGAACTTACTTGGCCTGAGCCTCAACATCCTAAACCCCAGACAACTTCTGCAGCCACTGGGCTGCTTAAAATGGTTTCTCACCCAGCATGCCCGAAGCAGTCTCTGGTTTCAGCTCCCCATCACTGTGAGAGGACTGCAGGCCAAAGGGACACCCAGCATGGGGCAAACTCTTTGCAGCTACGGGCTTAGGAACTCTCCTGTCACACAGGGTGCCCCATAACATCCCACCAAGTGTAGTCCTTCTCTAAAATAAGATTATTGAAGTAAGTGCAGAGTATTTTAAGCTACCTTTTATTCCCAGGCATTCTCCTATAATTTAAGCCTGCATCTCACGCATCTTGGTTGTAAGGGACATGAAATTCATTCTTATATTTAGTAGAACGTTATCTAGAATTTTACACACATTCTGCCCCTTAATTTTGATTGTAGAAAACTGAATTAGAATACCAAAGGACCTGAACAATTTTATGGAATATAGAAATTTGCTGTCATTGTGCTCTGAATTCTGAAAAAATGGACCTAATTTCAGCTTTTTAAAAGACAAACCCTGCAGTCCTTGGGAAAAATTAAAAATCTGAATTACTTTTTTTTTTTTAAACTAGACTTCAGAAATCAAGAGGTAAGTCAAGATGAATAACCAGTCTCAATTTACTGCTTTCCAAACCTAACACAGAATCAAGATCCTTCAAATGGCAACCACCCCTAGTATTAGTAGCAGTTTGAACTACACCATAGATCAGGCAACCCTTGTCTAATCAGATCCCTTTGTATTTGTGTGGTAATACTGCCCCACAGCTAATGATGTCTCAGCAGACTCTCTTTCTCTCTTTCAACCAAAAGCAAACATTGCAAAGGCCATTTGAAAATCAGATCACCCTGTGGTGTAAGGGAGAGTCTGGAAAATGCTTGTAAGTACAGAAAGAGCAAATTGCAGGGAATATCTTTCTCAGGTATTAATTGAGAACAGTGATATATTATAGTATCCTTATAACAATCTAATATATTAAAAGACATTAAAATATTATTAGTTATTAAAGCCCTGACACTGATTTGGTGTAAGGATCTTTTGACTGCCAGCCAGTATTGTTGGAAAGGTGCAAAAGGATCCTGTTCTGGTGTGAAGATGGAAAAGTTTGAAAGCTTTATTTTATTCTGATTCTTTCTGACAAGTCTTACCCCTTATAACATCAATAAGGGGGCTGCAATACAAAGGGGGCTGTAGGGCCACAAAACATGAATACAACTTCCTTGGAGAAGTCATTTGAGATTAAAGCTGTTAGCTGCTCCTGACCGTGGCCCCAGAAGCCTTCTGGTAAATCTGACTTCAAAATTCAAATTTTCAGCTATGTCAGGATGTATCAAATGAAGTGCATTTATTTGGCTCCTTGGATGGGCTGTATATTGAAATGTCTGCTAACTCACTTAGAAATTCATATCTTGTCTTTTTAGAGAGATGCAGGAAAATAATGGGCCTCAAAGGAACTACCTTTCAGAACAAACATGTTTTCTCGTTGTTTTCTTAGAGAAGGAAACAAGGAAAATTACGTAAAAGCAGATGGCATTTTATGTCAGAAAACCATCTCACAGCATCATGTCATCTAAAAACTCAATAACTCAGTTATGTGTCTGCTACAGAATTTATGTTTGCTGTTAGGCCCATGAGCTCCTGTACCTATTGCTGTGAAGGGTTTGAGGGAAATGAAGTCAGGATGTCACACAAAAATGGGTGATATTTAATAATCTGTCACAACAAATGTTTTCCATCATTTCTTATTGAAATCTTGATTGGCAGAGATCTAGAGATCCCCTCTGACACTCAAGTCAACTTCTGAAGGAAAAAAAATACCATAAAGAGAGAAGGATGGTAGTATTGATCTTTATGGTGATGAAAATTAGGATACTGAAATGCCAGATATACTGAAATGCCAAAATTTTGATTGACTTTAAAAAACAAATTCTGGGCCTTTAAAACTTTTTAATTCAATCGCATAAAAAGGTCAACAGAATTTATCTGCTCTTTAAAAATAAAAAAAGGCAAAAAATGTCAATGGGTCTTTTATGTCTTCGCAAGATTCAGCCTTTAAACAGTAATGCTCATATTAATAATGCTCCTATTTATTAATTAGTCAGCTATACCATACTTTTATAAGTTGTTTGTATGCTGACATGCACAACTGTGTTTAAAGATGATCTCTGTGTGTGTACAATTTTTCTGTGTGTCTTTTCTATTTTTTTCAGCATCCAGCACTTGGTCCCTCTGAAGGTGGGATGTGTGGCCACCCTTGCTGCAAGAAGCAGAGAGCGAGGAGCCAGGTTTCCCACTGCTGCAGGAAGGAGGTTCCATGAAATTGCCACCAGCTGTTCCCTGCTGCAGCAACCCATTGGTTCTGCCAGGCCCCAGATGGGCCATAGCTGTTTGACTAATCTGGCAATGCCTGCTTTGCCCATAGCTGGAGTGGTCCCTGCTACCAAATGGGGACCCCAGGTAGCTTGCTACATGGTTCTGCTAGTTCCTGCAGAAATTGCCTCAGTACTTTGTGCAGAACAGAAACAAATAACCCATTGTATTACTTACATTGCAGTCGCTGGTAAGACTATAATGAAATAATCTCAGAAGCTTCAGCTCAGGAAAGATCCAGAGAAAACTGAGGTGATGGTAGTTTTTTGTCCAAAAACAGCATGTGTGAATACTGATGTGCTAGGGTGGACAGTTTGTTCAGAAAAGATCTATTTTTTTCCACTGATGTTAGGAAAAAGAAAAAAATCTGGAGAAAAAAAGCCAGAATCTTAATACTCCTTTAATAATCTGAACTTTGGCATGACAACAGAACAGCACAGAGATGATTGTACAAAGCTCTTAACAATGTCACAAAACTACCAGCACAAAGAAACCCCGAGCAACTCTGTTAACAATAAGCACTATTCAGTGCAGTAGTTCCAGTGACACATTTACTGAACTGCATGCCTGCTAATTCTGAAAAACATCTCCATATGAGACAAGAATAAGACATGACATAAAGTACACAGTTTACACCAAAGAGAGAGGACTAGCTACTTCTATGCTTGCCTGAAATTGTCTCAGCTAACAAAGCTCAGCAAGATGCTATAATATTGGTTGCTGAGACTGGTTATGGCTTACATAGTGATATAACCTTGTTTCTGAATTTCTCACTCTGTTTACAGTGTCACAACAGCTGGTTACATGCCTTCACAGAGTCACTGAAATGTCAAAACCTCTGGAGTCCATCACCACTCTCTATCCTCCTTGAAAGTAACTGCAATGGGAGCCTGCTACACATGCTAGGCAAGAATCTTGTTGGGATCACATCACCCCAAAGTGATTAATCACCATTGTGTCTGCTCTCAGTCAAGAGCCATTTATCATGGTTAGATATTTATATTGGATATGTTTGACATATACCTAATGTTAGAGAATTTGGAGTAAGTTTACGATAATTTCACCATGTCAAAGTCAAAAAGGGAGGAGGAATAGAGAGAGCTTTCCCAACTCAAAGAAGTTATTAATTAGCTAGTCAAGGACTTTGCTCTAACAAGAGACATTTGCATCTCCAAGGAGCTGAAGTAAAAATACTTATTTTAATTGAGAAGAATGATCAGATGGTTTCTTAGATAATGAAGCAAAAGAATAAGTTTTAGGAAGATTAGGTTTATCTGGGCTTCCTAGAATATTTCAAAGGAGAAATTTCTTATAAGAGAGAAAACTTTGTCCAAAGGGAGTAAAAATATAAATATACACCACAAGACTAGCTCACTTCCCAGGGTATGTTGCAGGCCTTCTCTGCTGGATATGCCCTGACCATGTTCCAGCTCTATGCTGGGAGACCCAGGCAACATTCTGGTCCCTTTGGAAGTTGTAGGGATGTTCCCTTAGGCTCAGACAGATTAAGTTGTTTCTGAGGGCAGTACAGAAAAGGTCACCAAAAAGGCAATAGCATCAGAGACATTAGGATTTGCACATCTAGGACCATGTAAAACTACCAGTTTTCTGCCTCTCCTGAGAAAAAGAAATAATTTGTGGAATAGCAAATACTGTTGGGGTGAGAAAAAGCCCGTTTCCTGAGCAGCAGACACCAGCCCCATTCTTCCTGTCTCCCAGAAGCAGGAGCAGCAGCATGCCCAAACCCCAGCTGTCTTGCTACTGGAGCTCAGGCTCCATCTGACTTCCACAGTGGCAGAAACCAGGCTTCACTTGCTCAGCCTTAGGATGTCAAAATTAACATCTGCCTACTCCACTAATGAGCCTTGAGCTGGTGATTGAAAATGTAACGGCATCCCTAGTTTCTCATTAAAAACGCTGCTTTTGCAGATCTCAAACCCTTTATGCAGCTCTTGTCTGAAATTCCTTCAGTTCTGCACTGTGTTTTTGAAGCACAGCCAGTCTTCCAGTAGCAGCATCACTAATTCTGCAGGCAGGGTTCTTACTGCCCCTCTGTCCCTCCTCTGCTCATATAACCACACTTTGCCTTCACCTTAAAAGAGTATTAACCCTGTTTTGTTTGGATTCAGGCAGGACAATCATGCTTATTTTGACAATTTATTGATCTATCACTTTCTTAAGCACCACCTCAATCTGTGTGTGGATGTGTCCTATTTATAAAGTCTTGTATTTGTTTTGTTCTTCTGGTGAGGCTAATGCTGCCAATCCCTTCTACCAGAGAGACAAAGAAGCAGAGGGAAGACCAAAGCAGTGCAAAGGCTCAGCAGCTTCAAAGTGGGGCTGGCTGGCTTCACAACATACATCTCTTACAGGGATTGTTAGAGTCCATGAGAACAGCTCAGCCACTGCAGTGCTCATTGCTAACTACAGTATGGTCAAGAACTGCATCCCATTTGAATAAAAATGCAACCATTTATAGTGGGGGCAAGAATATGAACTGTGTCAGGAATTCTCTTTATTTGTAGTTATATCAATAACGAAGATATAAGATACCAGGAGGCAGAGCTTGAGAATATGGTTCTTAGGGTGAAGATCAATAAAGCATGTACACTGCAAATAGTATTGTGCAATACTCTGGAGATCATTGTATCAGCTTCAATGCTTCCTCTGAGAGCTGAGAGGTGCTCCAGAATATCTCAGGAGTCAAAAGCAGAGGAAAGGTAACAAAACAGGGGGGAGGACAGAGATGGCAAAAAGCAATTAGGAACTTCCCCACTATTCAGAAACTTGACAAAGTTTCTGGGCACACAGCAAAACTCCCAGTAGGAACTGCTCTTTTCTAGCTGGGAATGGATTTCTGAAATGTTGAATAGCTCTGTAAAGGTGGCTTCACAAGGTCAGAGGAATAATAGGGCTCTAAGGAGAGCCCTGATGTTCTGTCTTATCCTACTGTACTTTGTGCTCAGGCAGTGTCTTCCCAAAACACTGCATGACAACCCCAGAAAAGCAGCTCTGAAGACTACAGGAAGGATGTGTTTTTGGAGCTCTACTGACACATGCTGAATTCAGCATCTGCAGACATCTTTCCCCCCCCAGCTAATTATCCATGAATTCTAAATTTAATCACCATGAAATATTTTCATATTTTGATTAGCTCTCCTTCAAAACAATTTAAATTAAAAATTAAACTAAACATGTACCCCTGGGGCCTGAGCAGGTGTCCTCCTACAGAACTGGTTTAACAATAACTTACCTTGGTGATTTAAGCTGACCCAGGTGACTTTCTGCTGAAATAGGCATTCACATTGCCTGTTCTGACATCTTGACTTTAGGGAAGTCAGCTTTAGCTGTGGGCAGTACTGCCTACGGTGCTTCAAAAAGATCCCCAAGAGAAATTCCTCACTGAGTGCTCTGACACAAATCAGCCTTTTCACAATCAGCCACTGCTTAAGTGAAAAACCGGTTTTAAAAGAAATCAAGCAAATAAAAAAATCTGAAAAGTCTTGTGTCTAAATCCTGAAACACAGGACCTGAGGACCAGAAACACACATAGGATAAAACAGCCCGGTAATTTAAAACCTGTACTTGTAAAATATTTGGCCAGAAAGGTGGGTTCCTCAAATCCGGTATTTTAATTCCACTAAATCTGGTTTATAGCTCTACTGTCTTTGTTAAGGATGCTTTAAATATTAACAACTTACTGTATAAACTTGGTTTGTACCAGTGAAACAGACATTCAAATGCTCTTGTTCCTTTAAATCAGAAACAGCATTTGGTCATTTATCTCTCTATAGACATGAGTCTATGGAAATATGCAGGAAATTGATTATTAAATGGGTAACATTGATTTTCCCATTCCCAGAGCTGATGTCCAGTTTCCCATTCACTTCATTGCTCCTCCTTATGCACTTGCAGCACATTTGGATGTCAGACAGGGTGCCAGATTGTGTTTAAAATTGTGGCAAAGAAGGTGTATGAGGAAACCCATCCTCACCCCCATGAACAGTCAAAAAACCCAGTAGTCCAGGTTGCAGTTCTCATAGGATTTCTCAGGAACAGGCACAATGTGACGTCCTTTTCATCTGAGTCCCCTGATGTAGTGGCCCAGATGATCATGTTGCAGATCTGTGTTGCCCACCCCAGAAGATGCAGCTGGCAGGCAATCTAAGTCATCCCCAAGGAGAAAGTATAACAATATGTTCACCTCCTTGGTAGGCAGAAGCTGCAAGAGGAACACCATGTCTTTGAATACGGTGCTGATCAGCCACTAAGCTGCAGATCACTGTAGCTGTGGTGATTATTTCTAAGGATTTCACAAAGCAATATTTAAGAAGGGCAAGCCTGTTGCCCACACATTTAAACTCAGTATATACAAACCAGAAAAATGGTCTCCACTCAAAAAAAAAAAAAAAAAAAAAAAAAAANAAAAAAGAAAGAAAACACAACAAAAAACCATACCAGAATCACTGAGCTAGGACTTCTCCCAGAGCAGAAAAGCATTTCATTCTTTCATTACTTCAATTCAAAAAGAAGAAAAGGTTTTGCAACTTTCCTGACACTACTGAACTTTCTGAACAAGCAATCAATAGGGTTTCAGACAGCTTCCCTGCCGATCTGATGCTGCTGGGGAAGGAGGAAGCACTGCTGTTCCCACAGGCCTTTGACCCTACACTGAAGTTCAGGAGCAGAAGGGCTGAGTGTGTTTTTCCCATTCCCAGAGGACTCCCTGCCCCAGCACAAGCTGGTCGCCGTCTGGCACTGCTCCTCTGTAATCCCTCTGGCTCTCCGCAGGGGAGATGTGAGTGCGCTATCAGGGAGCAAAGGGAAGTGTGGCCAGTTTGCAGCCTTTGCTCACAGCCTTGTGGAGCAGAGAGGCCTCGCAGATACTGCTGACCTAGCTCTGACAGCGTAGGAGAGTGGCAGTGATTGGAAAAAGTTCTGTTCGTGCAGAACAGGGCACAGGCTGTCACTGCAGATACCAAAATTACAGCAGTATTGCTGCACAGCTCTGCTGTCGTTTGAAATTCCATGCCTGTGACACCGTGGTGCTACTATACGTCCATCACTCATCACTGAGGCCACGTCTAGAAGATGACACTGATGAAATGATATAATAGAACTTGAGAGATTAAATATTTATTTTAAAATTGTTTAATTTTGAAGCTGCTCTGTGTAGATGACAGCACATACGGATATTAGGCAGACAGTTTCTTGAGGTATGAAACTGATTTTTTGCAGCCTCACTATCAGGTGTATTAGAGCAGTATCTAAGATCTCCATTTAAGAAGCCTACATGTATAAAGAAAGAGACCTTTGCCAAACAAGCATGTATGAAACAGAGACAGGACAGATTTTTAAAAAAGTGCTATTGCCTCTATGCTTTAATCCCTTTCATTTTAGGGAAACACACTCTTTACTCCAACATTTTCATCACTAGTGGTCCATACTTTCAGTGCTGTCTACAACATCTAGATGAGATTCCTCTTCCCTACAAATTAATTTGTGTCTTTGGTATTCCCTTCAAAATCCTTTCAAGACAACCTCTAATCATTTTCTTGATAAAATGGCAAAACTGATGTTTAACCCTAAGTCTTCTTAGCAGCAGCAGAATATTTTCACTTGATGTCTGTAACTTAATCTTCACACAGTTAACCTTCTCCCTCTGCAATTGCTCCTGTAGCAGAGTTCTGAAGGTGCTTATTCATCTTCTCCATGACCCAGCACTCATCAGAAAGTTTGCAGTCTTATTCCCTCTATGCCTTTTGCCCATAAATAAGCCATAGTGGTAAATAAAAAATCACCAATCATTTTTAGGTCAGTGACCAATAGATTTATTACCCATCCACAGACGTGTCTCACTTAACTTAAACTAAACTAATAGTCTCCTGCACTGAGATTTCCTCTTAGTGCTCTGACTTAAGACTTTAAGATTAAGCGCAAAATGTTCAAAGCCAAATCCTGTCTTCCTTCCCATTACCTTTAGCTTTACCACTGGAAAACACCACAAAGACTTATGATTGTGAATAATCTTAGATGTGACCTCCTTATCCATGTCTACCTTTCAATTCTCACTGCATAACACTTCTTCACAGCAAAAACTTACAACCACATCACTCACTATCTCATTACTTGCTTCCCACAATATTCATTTCTCTGGCTTTGACAAATACCATCTTGCCTTGCTTTTAGCCTGTCAGCAGCAAAGTTAGTTTTCTTAGCTCATTGTTTTGACTGTACTATTCTTCTCCTTGTAACAACAAACAGAAGCTGCTCAAAGTGCTTTCAAGGCTTTGTGACTGATCTACCCTGTCTCATTTACTGTATTATCACATTTAAGGGCCACATTCATGTAATCAACCTTCCCTCAGATTCCCTCCCCCTCCTCCCCTCCACCAAAATAGATCAATTTCAATTATCCATTGATAACTGCAGCCAAATTGCTAGCACCCAAACGTCAAGGCCCAGCTTGCTTCATTGGTCTTTTTGGCAGGCTGAAGTGTGGAACCACCTTTCCCACCTGAACTAACAGACACTTGATATCAGACTGGTCAAGCCAAAGGCTGTGATGAGGATTATTAATGAATGATATGAATGCTTCAGTAGGTCAGTCAAATCCACTGACCTCAAAAAAACCCCAAACCCAAACCACACATATTCTTAACATTTCCAGCTATGTCCACTGGAACAAATTCATTCTGGTCATTAGAATCCCACTCCTCTCCACTAGCTGTCAGTTTTCAGTATTTTCCCTGGTTTAAGCACATGGTGTTTTCCCAGTGATACAAATCAAGCCTCCCATTGACTCAGTGGGAACAGCAGTTTCTCTATGTGACAATCACAAAACTAAATGGTGAAGGCAAACATGAGACAAAAACTTAAAATAATCTTATTAGGAGAAAAAATATAAGAAAAGCAAGAGTTCAACTGAAACAGTTATTTATTAAAAGGTATGGTTTAGAACAAAATTGAAGTACAAGGATAGAAAGAAAGGACTGGCTAGGGCTAAATGTAATCAAAGAGAGATCAGGAAAAAAGTAAACTGTAGGTATTGATACAAAAAAAATCTCAGCAAAATTGCATACTTCACCTGTTGCCTGCACCTACTCAGAGTCTGACTCATGGGCAGAGGTACATTCAGGCAAACGTCACTCTTTCCTCTATGTATCATGCTCTTCTAAAACATGAATTCTTCACTATAGATTTTTCTATCTTTCATAGATCTTCTATAGTAGTTTCGGAGGGGAGTGTAGCAGCTAGCAAAATCTGTGTGCTTTCAGTGGCAGCACCAAAACAAGATGTTTTATTCACTGATAAAATATTTCCTCTTTGGTTTTTGTGTGTATCTGCAGTCTGGCTGCAATATGTTGTTGTCCAAGTAATTATTTTCAGATAACATCCTGAATGATTTTTAAACTTTCATTTGTTATTTTTTCTTTACCAAAAGATGGTATATCTCTTCTTTTTTATTTCTTTTAGCTCTCATACTCTGCACAGATTGTTACTAGCACTGCACTTCTATCAATGAAAGGTAAGATCCTCATGACTTCTTTCCGTGGCTTCAGTTCATGATTTTGGCTCTTTCCAAGAATGCACAGTGTGCACCCAGCGGGCAACAGACATGTGGCCATGCAAGTCGTGCAGTCAGGAGGCATAACACTGTGACATCACTACTCACTGGAAAAGTGGCACACCAGATCAACAACAGCTCAGTCAATGGCCCTTAGACCTTATACTATTTTGGCCCTTAAAAATCTTCACCTGAAATTCGGTCCTCAGCTGGGGTAATCTCTGTGATAATGTACAGAAGAGGACTGGACACATCAAAAATTCTGCAGCCATGACAAACAAAATGTAAAAGAGAAAGAAGACATACAGAGATCAAAAACAACATTACGACTTAGAGTATTTTCAGAAGTGAGATTGGGTACACAGTTAACACTAAATGAACAACTAACCCAAACTTACAGGTTACTGACATGTCTGGTCTCAGTTTAAAGACTTTAAGGAGCCTACCAGTCATATCCCCAGCCTTTTGCTGCTGGTCAGAGAATTTCACTGGTCATCACTGGTCCCAAGAAGACATTTCTTCCTCTCTTAAATCTTGTGATAAATTGCCATAGAACATCTAGAGGAATTTATCCTATTGCTCTTCAGATAAGAGAAACATAATGTACTGTGTAACTCAGCAATTTTTGAAGGTGCCCAATGCCACAGTTTTCAGTTTTGTAACCAGCTGGAATGCTTTGCTATATGTCAGAGGACTAGACAGATTTATTTCTAGACATGATTACAGATTAAAAGTTACTTGAGAAACATAGGGTTTCAGTCATGAAATAAAATCACAAAAGATAAAATGACAATGGCATCATTAATATTACATTTAACAAAATGTTCTCCCTGGCTGAATTCAACACCAGCTATACTGTATTTCATTTTCTCTGAGGTTTAAGTGAAAACTTACCTACTGCTATGGAGTTAAGATGGGATGATTTTGTCATGATGGCTCTTGCATCTGCCGCAGACCTTCCTTCCCCACACCCACATCCACTTGGACATGAAGAGCAGATGACAAAGGCTGAGAACCCCTTTCCAACTCATCTCAAAGCAGAATGTCTCATTTCTGGAATAAAATTTTCCTCCTCTTTGCTTGTGAGTGATGCCACACAACACTGAGGAACAAGGAATTACTTTACTCTTTCGCCACCTCTTCTCCCAAAGCTTCCATGAAGACTGTCACTGTATCTCTCAGTTAGCATATACAGTCCGTCTAACAAACATTTAAAAACACATATGTAAGCTAGCAAATGAAGGAAATATTTATAGATACTATTTATTTTTAGCTCTATTAGTCTTATTCTAAATGAATAAAAGTAGGTAACAGCTTGAGTAACACAGATCCAGCTTCATTCTTCAGGTTGCATGGATTTTCTTCTACCATATCAATTGTATTTGTATTGCTGTGTACAGTATGATGGTTAATATACATACATACATATGCATATGCATATACGTATAAGCATATATAAAAGAAAGACAAGGATCAATGGGTGAAAAAGCTTCCTTCTCTAGATGATCCTGTTCAACAGGATTACTCTCAGCAGATTCATGATTCACTAGTAGTTTAGCCAGGCAGAGAAATCCCAGTGCACTTTCTTTACTTACTGTCTAGAGCAAGCAAATAACTGCAGCTCAACACCCAAAGGAAAGCAGCATTTCCAAAGCCAGAGGGAACAGATAATAGCTTTGTCAGGAAGAACAAGGAAGTCAGGAGTCTTTCCTGGCTGAGTTGAAAATGAAGCAGCTCCTGGGACTGACAAGTACTTGCTTAACACAGAGTTAACCAGGCCTGTGTCTGGAACACAAAACAAAAGTGGGACCTGACACTTTTGGAGTTTGCCAAAAAGCAAGTGGATGCTAGCCCACAGCAGGGATAGTTATGATTCTCCTGGCTGAAGCGTGTATTGTGAAAAAGACTTAAAACCAAGCAAAGGGACTGGTAAGTGTGGAGCTATTTCCCTGCACTCTGCACACATGCACTCTTGCAAAACTTACGTCACTCTGTTGTCCAATGTTGACATACGTATGAAAATACTTCTGTTAAAATTAATTTGACTTGTAGGTTTTAAAATGTCACTCTTTAATGGCAACACGTTTTATTCCTCCATCTTTGACATTCCTCAAAATCAGGCTCCTTGGATACTTTTGGGATGATTTGAGAGCATGTAACAAAGAAAACACAGCTAAGAAAGCTTTGTAGCATCCAGCAAGGTAGAGAACATTCACAAGCCCCAGGAGTTTGGAGAAGCAAGTGGCACACACACCTGAAGATCAGGGGCATTGCTATGGAGTTGCAAGCTAGACGACTAGTGTACTGCTTTGCCTGGTAATGTACGTGGCCTGAACTTTCCATCACTTTCTGCATTAAAAGTGGATATTCCTGCTCAGGTTTTGGGTTCTGATATCTCCTGTATTTTGCTGTTTCTCAGTCATATTGTAGGTAAATCAACACCTACTCTCAGCATCATTTTGCACTGTATCCTGAAACACGGAAAAAGATAGCTCAGGACAGAGAAACTTGCTCTGAGGTACTGAGAAAAGGGATGTGACAGGAACTGAGAAAAGCACTGGGAGTTCTGAACCTTTAGGTCTGGCCTGCAACAGGCCAGAAAACATCATCTGATTAAAAATCTCAGCTGTCATCTTATATCACATTTTCTGGAACTGTGGGTGGGGTGGGAGGCTGCAACTCATCATTTTTGTTTCTGAAACACTAAGGGCCAAATCATGTGAGTACTCTGATGAATGCATACTACTTTAGAAAACAGCTCTCCTAGGACTGACACAAACATGTTCTTTAAAGAAACGGATGATGATAATGCTTATTTCACCAAAAGATTGATATAATTGGCTTCCTCAACAGAGGATATCTAAGGCACAGAGTTACTCAGGGACACTTAGCAGGTCAAAACCAACCCAATCTTTCTTCTGTTTCCATGTCTAATTGATAGTCCCTCTTGGGCAGCAAACTGCTACAGGGCCTCAGGGCATCCACAGCATGGGGCAGTGCTCATGAGATGGGTGCTGTGGTGGGTGATGTGGCCTTGGTGCAGAGGAAAAGCACTGCAAAATACAGCTGGGGCAGCCACTGGGCTGAGAAGGCTTGAGTCCCCTTGGGAAGGTGAAAAATAGCAAAACATGAGGGGCATAAATTATTTTCCCTGGGGTAGGAAGTCTCAGCAGTTATGCTGACAGATTGCCTCACACTGAATTTGAGCATTTCAAGGAAAAATGAAATTCATTAAACATCTTCTTACATGCAGTGAGGATGCTGCTAAGCTGCTAAGAGAGGTCAGACAACAACAAAGTATTTATCTATCTATTGTTTCTTTTGAGCATAACATTTGTGAAATAAGTGTTCAGACACTCAAACACAAGGCTTGTTTGTACTAAACATCAGCTGTCCTTCAGAGAGCCCCCCCACCCTGCCTCTGCCAGATGCTGACTAAATGAAGGAAAAAGCATTTTTCTCTACCTTCCTTATTACTGGGCTGCTTGCCAAGTCCTTTTCCAAATCCTCGTGACTCTCTCTCGAGAAATGGGAGTTGGTTGTACCTCTTGTCCAGAAGCAGCGGGAGCCACCTCAGGCACCCCTACTAACCCAAGGTGCACCCTCAGTCCCAGTCCCCTCCCCGCCAGCATCTCACAGGACCTGCCCAGACTAGTGTGGGGCTTCTTGGCTCTATGGACCAGCTCCTGAATTCCATTAGTCACAGAGCAGTCTCGTCAGCCCCTCCGTGGTGTGTAATGTGCAGCCCAAGAGCAGCTGACGGGAGGGTATGGCTGTTTTCACCCGTGAAAGCCCAGACCTTTCTGGAAAGAGAGCTGACTGATTTAGAGATGTAATATCACTGTCTACTAGCAATCAGGAGTCTAAAATCCTTCCCAAATAGTGATGTTTTGTCACTAATGGAGCCCATGCTCCCTCAGTCAAAGAGAGTGGTGTATCCCCCCACTGCCTCCAGCAGTCTTTTATGCAGTACATGAAAGCAAAATTGCAGTAATTTCAGATATTAAAGGAAATAAATACACGTCAAGATGAACTCCATAGCAGTACTGAACAACTGTACTTCTTTACTAATACAGTGGATCAGAAAATATGAAGTTTTGAGCTGAATGAGACTTTTAGCCCTGGAAGTTTTCCTTAGGAAGCACTCGTTTTAATAAATGCACGTCCCTCAAATAAAGAACTGCTGTCACATCCAGGGAATCTTTTATAGAAGACATCATTTTCCTTACCAGTATCAACATTCCTTCGTAATATTTATTTCTCATAATTTTCAGTTTCGTAAGTAATTTTTTTAGGATACATAAGACATTTGGAAAAGGAAGGACGCAAAACTTGGGTTTGAAAAAAGTAGCTTCAAAAACTTCAACTTTTCGAACAACTGAAAAGAACACTTAGGATTACTTTAAAAGCATAAAAAAACTCCTTTTTTTTTTTCTTATAAAACTATCTTCAGCTATACAAACCCCAGGCTTGCTCCTCTGCCTAGGAACAGCTGCTTCATTAAACATCAGGGAAAACACTGCATCAACCTTCCTACTGTCTTTTTAATAACGGGTCTGAATTCTTATCTTTTAAGCAGGAATATTGTCTCCAGCCAATTTGAGGATTTAATCCACATATATTACTCAGGCAAAAATTGCATATATAAAGGAAGTTGAGAGACTGTGAAGAACCTCCTTCTATTAAATGAACTAGTAACTGTGCAGCTTGGAAAAAGCCTGCAGGAATCCCTTTAGGATCTTACCCTAAGCCTGATTAAAGGAACTCAATTATATCTGCTGACAAACTTCTCAGAATATTTTGTGAACTGTAACTGAAGTGTGACTGACACTTGTCATTCAGGAGGAAATCAATTCACTGTTCCTATAGCAAAATGTAAAACTCCCAGTACTAGTAACTCTTATTTAATTGAACTAAATAACCACAATTTTAAAGACTAGCTGGGCAACAGTATCCTATAGGGTGTTGACATCCACCTTCTTTCTGTGAAATCTGAGTTATAGTAGTGCCAATTTATGAACTACTGAGAAGGTCTGTGATTTAATTAAATACAGAAGAGATAAAATCCTTCCTTCATAAAGGAAAGCTAATGCCCTCTAATTGTGTATAGATGAGAAAGAACACAGAGGAGCATGTGTGAGCCTTCTTTCCTTACAATACTCTGGAGTCTCCAGTTCTGGGAAATTGCACAATGACTGTTTTTTTCTTTTATTTTTAATATTTCATTATTGTGTATGTGTAGAGATCTGCTTAATAATCCAGAGTATCAGGAACTTGGTCCTGAATTTTCAAAGCAGTCTACCTGCTCCAAAAACCTCATTTGTTGGATGCCCACTCTGCAAAACCTAAGATGATGCTTCCTTTGAATGCAATCATTATTGTACCATCCAGTGTGCACTTTTAGCTGTAGCTTTACATGTAATAGAGTAGTCATGGCTGGAAAACTGTCAGAACAGTCAAGTTTCTTAACTCCTCTCCACCTAATGCAGAAGTAGGGCAGGATGGGCTGGGGAATCGGCATTCATCAGTAACTCAAGACAAGAAAAGCATCAGAAATGCTTCCTTGGGATTTTCAGACACAGTGGAATCAGACTAAGCAGAATTGCATTTAGAAATGTGTTGTTTCCTACCATAATGGTTGTACTCTGAATGTGCTTTCCCTTGCCTTGATGTTGAGTTGTCCTTGCATGGTAGGAAGCTGCAAGCACTAACTCAGCTATCTTGGTAGCTAGAGTATGAGATTCCTTGTGTCCAAATGAGGCTTTGGACACACCCTGATGATTCTCTCTGTTTCCCTGTATGTTTTCTATTCTATTGTATAATTTCTGACGCAGGTTTGACCTTCTTGTAGCATACAAGATACAGGACACGGAATTTACAAGTTAAAGCAATACTGTCTTCTGCCTTGTTTTCTATATGCAATTTTTTGTTTACTCTTTTGAATGCAGTTGTTTTCACAGAGAAGTGTGTCCAGCGTGTCTAAAAGAAGTCTTTTCAAGATTTCATTGTGCATTCATAATGGAGAATTCGTATGGGGAATTTTTTTCCCCATATTACATTATTTTGCCCTTCTCAGCATCACCTGCCTCTGGCTCACTGATTTTTCAAGCCTCTGTAGTGAAAATGTTGAAGACTTTATGTCTCATATACATCTGTGGGACTTGACTGTTGTCCAAGAGGAGGACAGTACTTCTCCCTAAAATTCCTGTGATCCCTGGATCACACACTTGAGATCATTTCTTACCCTTATTTGAAAGCAAATAAGTTATTGGACTCTTGTTTTAATTGCATGTAAATACACTGCTCTGAAATATATTTAAATATGTGAACACATTGCACAGGCACCAACCAGTGTGTGACCACTGGCAATCTCGTAAGAAACTAAAGGTGGCTCCTGCTATGATTTTAGCCAAAGCACAAGTATACATAAAGGAAAGAGACTGATTAACTTATCATTATGACTCCTTCAATCATCTTTTCCATTAGTGTGCATCAAAGTACAGAAGCTTGTACAAAGGCACTTCAGATCTAGCTGTCTGATATATAAGATCTAAACTTGGGATATGAAAAAATCTGGTTCTGACCTGACAAACAAAAAACATTATTCTTCAAAGTCCCAAAACAGAGAATAGCTCTGAAATACTTATTTGTGAGCTGTTAAAGATTGCTTAGTGGCCATCTAAATAATCACACTTTGCCTATGGTGTCTATACATTCTACCCATACATGAAGACTTCACAATAAATTTTTTATGCTCTTGCTACATTTTGATAGGTAGTTTCTGACATGCTAATAAGTTCCAATTACATTAGACATTTAGTCTTCTGACATCTGGAACAGTGGCTGCCGGCTATTTTCCTTCTAATATTTTCCTGAAAGAGATAAAATGTTATGTTGCATGTTAAAAAGCTCATCTGCATGCCTACAAAGGAGCACAGGGACGATGGCAGGTGAGGGAAGCCAAATAATACCCTCCCCTCAGCTCCTCCCAGACCCATAATGGAGGGGCCAAAGGGCCATTAAAGGCCTATCTCCACAAGCCCAGAAGAGCACAGGGGCACAGTGGCAGGTGGTTCTGGGGGACACAAGCCCCTGTGTCCAGGCATAAAACCCATCACAAGGAGTCAACAGGAGCATTTTTAGGACTGGAGGAGATTATTACCTATGGATATGGGATGCATTATGAGATGCAAGGGAAGAGCATTTGGGGATAACACAAGATTTAGAGTGGGATGTTTGGTGAAGAAACCAAAGGTGGGGAACAGGAGGGCTTGAGACCATTTGCAGAGGACCAAGTCTAGGAACAAATGACACGACGAGTGATAAAAGCACAAAAGGGACTGGCCCTGTGTAAACAAGGGCTGTTTGGTATCAACTGCCTGGTCATACCCTGTGTCTCTATCTTGTGTGCATGTGTGTGGTGAAAAGCTGAAAGCCAGAAACTGCAGTGGGATCATGGGTGGGAGGAGTTGCGTGTCTGCAGAGCAAAAACTGGCCAGCCCAACCAACAAATTATTACTAGTGGACCTCCAACCTGATTAGCCAGAGAGGTGAGGACTATGAGGCCATTGGGGCTGTTTGCATTGGTGTGGGCACTGAGAGCCTCTGTCTGTGCTGATGTGTGTGGCTTGCAATGTGTGCATATATAAATACATATATATATGCGTGTGTGTATGCATGTGTTTTGCACAAATATACGTGTCTGCATGCAGCTGGGAAAACATGCTCAACCTTTCAACCTCCCTACTGATTGGAGCTGGGGCACAGAGCTGTGCAGCCTCACGTCTACAAGGCTGTTAGATTTGGCTCCCCTAACATGGTCTTCCCAGTAGCTTGATCCATGGCCACGTAGCTCCTGTGTCAGAGCTGCCCTGAGTCAGGGCCACACAGACCCAGGGGAGAGAGAGCCTGTGGGGCCTCTAGGGAATGCACATTCCTTCACCATCTCTCACCTATATACAACTCCTTTGAATCTTTCTGGACCCAGCTAAATACAGAGTTTTGGTATGCCCCTTGTGGGTCAGAGAGACCCACCCCAGTATGAGTCTGGCACTGATGTTTTCCTTCTGCTGCCCAAACACCTGGCTGTTTCCTCTGTCTGCACTGGTTTATGGTTCAGCTTATGTTATATCTGTATCTTACAAATCTACCTTAGATTCTTCTAAGAATCGAGTCCAGGGAAGAAGAGGTTTCTCCTGTAGATAGGAATGAGAAACCTTGCTTGCTTTTGCACTAACTCTCTAAATGCACTTACACCAATATTTCTATTGGAAACAATCTCATCATTTCAGAGAGTGGCTATTAGAGAGTTGAGTCCATATGCGATTTATATTCTAAACACAGAACACAGATAGGAAAGAGAATGAATTGTAACTTGAAATCTACAAAAGAGTGAATGAGCTTGGGAATTGTACATGTCAATATAAAAGCAGATGTGAATGTATTAAAAAATGTTAATTTGAACATATTTGGGAATATCAAGATTTTTAGAAATGTTATTATACAGGTCATATTAGGAAAGTGGGACCCCTGAGGTATCTGGATGAAAGGAAACTTCTAGTTTAATTTTCACTTCTCTGAATCCTGGAAATGCATTTATTATTTTTGCCCCGTTCAACCCTAAACATGTGCCTGATACCAGATGTAACATCATTAAGGTCTAAATTTTCCAGAGCTCATTTTTTTCCTGTTGTTCAAATTTTTACCTTGGTTCCGTGTAAGGAAAGAAATACCAAAAAAGGGGGTGTTTTACATAATCACCCCCTGTTCCTGCCTTTCTCATTTTTCTACAACCATTCAGCCTAAAAGATAGAACATATGATTACTCAGTGAAAGCCCTGCAGCCATGAACTCCATCTGGTTTGTAGCCTTCAAAGTATTATTTGTATAAAGACAATAAAAAAAGTCCTGCTCCTTTATAAGGAAGACTGCAAGGAGTTTGCTCTCTGAAAAGAACAGCAAAGATTTTCTTTCTCCAGCTCACGAAAATGACTCAGTATGAGATTTTGATCTCTATATTGTAAATTTGATATCCTGTGGATCTCTTCTTCACCTCACCTATTGAGTTGCCTGTTGTATTACATCTTTCAAGCTTGATATGTGATTGATTAAAAAGCCTTATTTTCTACTTGCTTTTCTATATGATTATTCTGCACTTAAATGTTTCAAGCTCATTATCAGCCAGACTCACTGCTGTAGGAGAGTTCACTTAAGCTGCTTCTGTGTTTTATAAACTGCTAGATTGTAAAAAACTCTTGATACGAACCACTAATTGTTGTGTACTGATGTAGAGGGGGTTTTAAGAATACATCTCAAATAAGTTTGGTTCCCTTTAAGACAAAAAGGTTCCTAACACGTGAAAAGGAGCTGGCATCTACTTTATTGCGTAAATGCACACCTGTAATTTTCTTACATGTCTCTGGGCATGGTTCTTCTCTCTGAAACTGCTTGCTCACCTGTCTTCTGGGGTCCTGAGATGCAGCAGTAGAAACCTTGGGTATTCTACCCACCTTACACCCTGGTTAAGGCTTGGAGATTTTGAAAGGCCTCCTCGACCTCTCTTTGCTACATCCTCTCTATGGTGGAGAAACACGTTCTTCAATCTCTACTACAGTTCAATTTGAATGGAATTTTACCTTTTGCCTGAAGAATTCCTCTCAGACATACTAGTCAACCTTACTTGCTGTTACAAACCACAATGCTTGTGCTCTAATGTCACTACTACTTGTCATTTTCAATTTGCTTCCAGAAAGAATAGTTTTAGACAGATCTGGATTTTCACGTAAAAATGCTTACTTTTGTCAATATTCAGTCCCTTCTGACCAAGAGAACACAGGAGCAGCACTTTTGAATCAGAAAGCACTTGGAGTGCTCTGTTGATGGAATGTAGATTGGCTTTTTGCAGGCACAGGCAATGGAGGGTGATAATCAGCTGCTCCAAATGGAGTCTTCCCTTCTCTGTGTGGCCCTGCTGGAGACTGGAGGCCAGGCCAACTTCCTCAAATGCTCTGGCAGTACACATGGTGCAAATGTCCAGTTGAAATCCCTTTTACCACATGGAGGCTTGGCACATTACTCAAGGCATTTTCTTTTTCCTATTCATGCAGAAAGGTAGAACTTTGTTGGCTGCTGCATGGCCATATGAAGGTTAATTGCAAGCGATTTTCCCTCTCAGCTTCTATATTCTGCATCTGTGTTTTATTAATTGGAAGAGTGAGAACTGCCTTTTAAATAAAATTGAGGAATACAGGGCTGCAATCAGCTGCTCCCACAATGGCAGCTACTGTTGAACTGTCGTGTCTCACAGCACTATTACACCTATATCCCTTACCATGAAATGTAGGAAGCACAAGGTTTGCAAGTATGCATTTAACTTCAAACCTCAGTGCCCAGCAGAGATTTGTCTAAAAAGAATCACTTGAGTGTCTGAACCTAAGGCAAGAAATAGATTAAAGAAAGGCATGCTGCTTCTGTAATGAAGGACTGAAACAGCACGGGTTTAGGCACCTTTAGAGTTTACCTGAAGGGTCATGAAGAAGCTCCTGTAAGAAAGCACCCAGAGGCAGGATTCACTGAGCCACTTCCATGGGAATGCAGACATAGGGTGGACAGAAAGGACAGTCTCTCCTACCAAAAAATTTCAGATGCTCCATCCTCCCAGAGGCAAAATGCAGTGACCAGGCACAGCACGGAAGCAGAAAAGCAGGACAGCAACATCCTCAGACCTCTTCAGAGAGAGTCAAAACCTTACCACCACATCCCCGAGCATCTTTTAAAACCTAGGTTCAACTAGGACACGTTCTGCCAGTCACAGAGATGCAAAGCTCACACGGGACACTCTTCCCACCCTAAAACACTCTACGTGAATCTTGGAACATGTTTTACATATTTATGTTTTCCGGCACTGAGCAATGTTTGCCCTACATTTTGTCTCTTTCACTGCGAACAGATGCGTGTCCTCACTCTACCCATCTCCCTGTGTGGGGAAGATAGGCTTTCTGAACTAGATGCTGCTGCTCCAGTAGCACAAGACCTTTAACTACCAGGTACCTCTCTATGGTGGAGATCTGTCAGCATCCTCTCCTCTGTCCCCAAGTCACTCAGGGCAGCTTCCACACTGACTGTCTTCCCAACAGCGAGCATGGCTATCTAAAATGTTTGCTTGTGCAGAAAGTTCAGAGCCTCAGCATAAACTTAAAAGAATAATTTCTTGATGAACTAGCTTCTCAGCAATATCCTCACATCACAACAGGAAGCTGGGAGTATTTGCTGCCAGCTGCTGAAGATGAAGGTATTCTCCAACAGTGTGAGGAACATGAAGTCCAACTCCTGAACCTCCCTGCTCTCCAGGTCCCCTAACTTTGTAAAACTGACAGAGAACTCAACTCTCTGAAAATGCTGAAAATACTCACTTTACAATATCATTTTCCAGGTTTTTACACATATAAGAAGCATAGTGAGAAAGAATTTGGGGAAAAAAATTCATTCTACAACATCAGAACATGACAAATGAGAATGGGTTAAGCATTGGTTTATGTTATCTTCCTTGTTTACACACCATATATGCAAAAACCCCTTAAATTTAAAATTATAAGAATTTCAATCAAATAAGATAGTGCTTTAGAGAAGTCATCACTTTTTTTTTTAATATATAATTTAAGAGGGTACTTTCTAGAAGTATAGTATAGTAGTTCTCTTTTTTAGAGGTATGCAGTTGTAAGGCAAGTCTTTTGGGTTTCTTCCTTGGTTTATTTTCCATTGTTTTAATTTGTATCTTACAGACTTCTTTCTGCCCGTGACCCATTCAGAAGCACAGAGGGTCATATTAATTCTTTACTACCCAGTCAGGTAAATAAGTCCTTATTACTTGAGTAAGTCTGAAGAACAGCAGGTAGATAAATCATGTAAGACTTTTCCAAACTTTAACAGCCCCCATCTAGAATACACACATAGAGTTTTAAAAGAACATTGATTACAGTACCCACCAAGTGCTAAAGTAAGTTTCATTTGCTTTTAAAAGAGTAAGAAAAATGTTTGTGACAAAACCCTAAACTTTTTTTTTTTATATTACATGAAACTAGTAAGAATTATACCTAACAGTACCAGGTACGATGAAAGTAAAGTTGCCTTTTAAAAAAATGACAACTAATTGAAACTTGTATTTTCAACCTTCATCAATTGCTTTCTTGACTCATCAAATCAGTGTTACCTAAAAAGTCAAAACTGAGAAAAGAGGTAAACCAATAAATACTCCTTTCAGTCACACAATTGCTACCACTCTTGAGAACACAGTCAAGCGTTTTTATTGTTTATACTCATTTTCATTTACACATAAGAGGAACAATCAATGCAGTTCTATCACAGCAGGTGGACCATATCCTGAAACTCTGCTGAATAGGTGTAGACCTGCCTGGAGGTCCAACCAGGAGAAAAAAAACCAAAAACCAAACCAAACCAAACCAAACAAAACAAACAAACAAAAAAAAAAAAAAAAAAAACACAAAAAACCCAAAAAAAAACAAAGCAAAACAAAAAAAAAAAAAAAAAACCACAAAAAACCCAAAAAAACCCAAGAAAAAACTAAAAAACATAGGGGGAAGTAAGGAGGCGAGAAATTTCACTAACATCAGTTAATTCATGATTCATGGGTATTTATTTTGCAGGTGAAATAGCTCTTCTGAAAGAGCAAACTGCTTCACTTCTTTACAAAATACACTAAATAATGTAAGTACTTATAGAATTCTAAATTTTGCAGTGGTTCATGCGGTAAGGGTGTGCAACTGACACAAAATGGAAAACATGGTTACAACATCAAACTGCTACTTCTAGTCCCAGCTGGTTTATGGAAAAAGTCACTGGACTTCTTGATTTCTGCTCTTGAGTTATGGAGTAGAAGCAAGAAGTATTTCCTTGATAAAGGCAACTATGAGGACAGACTACAGATATGCAGTGCAATTGAACAGGTCTACAACTCTTGTTTCTAGAGCATTTGCTATCATTTTGAAATACAAATATAAAACTTTTGCACACTGTCACTTCTCACATATGTTCAGCCGAAGGAGTCATTTACAGAATTTACTGCGATGCTCCTATTTTAAACACTTTTTTTTTCTCCTCTTCGCCTCATGAGTGAAGGGAGCAACTCTTTCCACTGAAAGAAAGAAATTACAGGTGTGCAGAAGTACAGCTATGCTACCAACACAGACAGAGACAACTGTGCTCTTGTGCACACCCCTACAACCGGCCGGAGAACAAATTAAGAAGTTAAGCCTGCAAAATAAATGGAGTTTACTCTCAAACTTTTTTCTTCATTCCAGATGAATTATAGACCTTGATTCGAGGCTGCCCTCTTTTTTTTTTTTTTTTTTTTGCAACTGATCTGCGTGCCTATTGGAACAGCATCTCTGCCAGAGTCATTACACTGAAACGCAGAGCTGAGCAGTTTGGTGGCAGTATGTATTGACGTTTTTGCAGCATCATGAGTCTGGCAACTGGGCTTGGGGAAGTTTCAAGCAGTGGGTCTTTACAATAGCAACTTGATTCTGCAGACAAAAAGCAAAAGATTGGCAGAATTATTAAAGTATCACAATAAAGGCATGTATGCATTCTGCAGAACGTGGCGCTGAGTTTAGCGATGAGCTGGCAGCCACTGCTGTCAAGAGGCACGGAAAGGCAGAGCCCTTCCGCGTGTGAAGAGACACGCTGAGGTGTCCAGTCTCTCACGGTGGCCAAGGGGCAGCTTTCCCCTCGGGACGGCTGCTCGCAGCCCACTCCGCTCCGGCAGGAGCAGCCGGAGCCGTCAGGAGGCCAGGAAGAAGTAGGGCTGGACTTTGTCAGCAGCCGTCATCTGGGGCCTGCTCTAACTCCCTTCCTCGCAAAAAAAAAGAAAAAAAAGAAAAAAAGAAACAAAACAACATGCCGCTAGCACCGGGGCTGCATCTACTCCCTTCCAAGGGGGCTGCACCCACAGCTGCCCAGCGGTGCCGGCGGCGGCCGGGAGGCGGCCCCGGGAGCACCGGGAGCACCGGGAGCAGCGCCGCGGGCGGGGGGACCGGCCCGGCCCCGGCGCTCTCCGGGGAGCTCGGCTGCGGGCTTGGAAAGCAAGTGCCGTTTAGCACTAATTGGCCGAAACACGGGCATTAAATGCATACGAAATGGTGGCAGATTGGTTTAATTGGTGGAATAAAAAGCAGATTGCCGTGAGTCACTCCCTGCCAGCTGACGGGGGGGCACACACGACGCGCACACACGCACAGTGAAATGTCAGGAGCGCGCAGCACCCCCGGCGCTCGCCGCCACTCGCGAAGGGTCTGAAATCGGTCTATTTGTGGGGTCGCACCCCCCGGGTCCCCACTGCCTCCCCCCCGGCTCCCCCGGCCCGTGGCGGCCCCGGCCCCGCGGATCCCCGGGCAGGGGCGCGGTGCGCGGACCTACCTGTGGCGCCGGGCGCGGGCGTGCATGGGGGCTGCCCCGGAGAACACATCGCATTCAACATTTCAGCCTGTGCATCGGAAACGTATGAGTTTGTGGAAAGCTTGTTTGAAGTCTTCGTTAGACATAGTATAGATGACGGGATTGATGAGGGAGTTGAGATATCCAAGCCACGTGAAAAAGTCAAAGATGGCCATGTGGAACCAGCAAGCGTCCTTGCAAATAGGCAACACCAGGCTGATGATGAAAAAGGGCAGCCAACACACGATGAAGGCTCCTAAAATAATCCCTAAAGTCTTTGTAGCTTTCCGCTCTCTAGCGGCCGTCAGCTTCTTTTTCTCCAGCAGGGCGTCCGAGACCTTCACCTTCACCTGGTTCATGTACACGGGGGAGCCCGTTTCGCTGGATCCCTCGGGAGCCTTGGAGTTTATGGACGTGACGGAGGAGGTCGACCCCGGGGAGTCTGTGATTAGCTGAGCCCGTGTTAGTCTTTTACCTGCTTTCTTTGGCGTCTGCTTCAAAATCCGCGACCTGGCTTCCACGTAGATCCTCCCGTAGAGAGCTATCAGCAGCAGCGTGGGGAAGTAGAAGGCTCCTACCGTGGAGTACACGGTGTAGAGGACGTGGTCCGTGTTCACCACACAGTGAGATACTTCCTCGGCCTTCGCCTGCCGCCAAAACAAAGGGGGCATGGAGATGCAGATGGAGAAGATCCATACCAGTGCGATCATGCCCGCTGCCCGCTTGGGAGTCCGTTTCGTGGAGTACTCGACGGCGTCGGTGATCGCCCAGTAGCGGTCCAGGGCGATGACACAGAGGTGCAGGATGGACGCCGTGCAACAGGTGATGTCCGAGGACAGCCAGATATCGCAGACGATCTGACCCAGCGTCCACTTGCCGGTCACAGTGTACATGGTGCTGATGGGCATGACGAGGATGGAGACGAGGAGGTCGGTGACGGCCAACGAGGCGATCAGATAGTTGGCCGGCGTGTGGAGTTTCCTCGTCTGGTAGACTGTGGCGATGACAAAGGCGTTGGAGAGCACCGTGGCCAGGGTGACCAGCGCCAGGACGACGGCGAGCACGATCTTCCAGGAGAGGGGGGTGGCATCTTGGTAGATCACTTCCTCGGCGCTACAGTTTCGGTAAGAGTCGTTGGCGGAGCCCAACTGCGCCCGGCAGGGGCCGGCCGGCTCCATCCCTCCGCGACCGCCGCCCCCGCAGACGGCGGGGCTCGGCGCGGCACGGCGGGGCCGCTACCCCGGCAGGACCCCGTCGGCGCCGGGGGAGGGCTGCAGCATCGCCG
>VZRZ01004786.1:0-34093 GCA_013398175.1 Climacteris rufus | reverse complement strand
TGCCCGCGGAGGAGGAGCCGCCGCCGCCTCCCTCGGCCCTCCCTCCCGCACCCACTCGCCGTCCGAGGGGGGTCCGGTCCGCCCCGGCCCCGCGCACCGCCCCACCGCCGTCCCCCCGCCCCTGCCCCTGCCCCTGCAGGCGTCGGGCGGAGCCCGGGCTCACCCCTCGCCCAGGAGGGGAGCGGCCCCTCCCCGTTCAGACCGACGAGGGATACTACGGCAGGGGGGGTGCAGGTGCTCCTTGGTCGTGCCGTTGTTCCCATCGCATCTTGCACCGTGCCCGCTACGCCGCGGGGCTGGGCGATGCCAGGCTCCCTCGGCGGCGTTGTAAGTGCCGCTCGGTGCCGGAGCTGGGCGTGCGGGAAGGGCCGGAGCGACCAGGACGGTGCGGGACAGGGACGCAGCCGGAGCGGGCAGGCAGCTGGGGACCGCCCGCCCAGACCCCCGGGCGAGGGGCTGCGCAGCGCGGCGAGCCCCGCTGCTGTACGGGTGCGCGGCACACCGGATCACATCGCCTGCTTTACGCTACTCGTAATCCCGTGCCTTCTGGGCTCAGGCTTTCTTACCCTTTTTTCCCTTCTTTTTTTATATTTTTTTCCTTTATTTTTGCGGTGTGCTTGGAGAGGCACGCCCGCGGCTGAGCAGCCCAGCACAGGTTCCTCCAGCGCTCGGCAGGCGGGGACAGAAGGAGCAGCGGGAGCACACGTTTGTCTAGGTCCCGCAGCTCCTGCCAGCGTTTGTTTTCCGCAGCCGCAGGAAAGTTTTGCACACAAAGGGAAGTGCGAGCTTGCTTTTTGCTGGGTCAGGATAATTTCAAGCTCGGTGAAATGTCTACGCTCCAGCCCAAGTCTCCCAAAGATACCACGACAAACCCAGTTAAGACAAGCGTTTTCAGTTTGCAGGGGTGTTCCTGCACATCTCCACGTGCTGCTACCTGCCTAAGTTCCCTGTAAACACTCAGCTCTTCCCTCTAGAGCCTCCGGGCTGGTTTTCTCTGTGGTGGAAATGTAAACAGTTTCCTTGTGGCCCCCGTCTTTCCTGGGCTATGCACACAGGGACAGGCTCTGCAGTGTTCTGCCTGGGACATCGAGCTTATGGGCGGGGTGAGAAATCTCTGTGCCCTGTTGGTCACCCTTCAGCACGAGGGACTGGCACACCTGAGAGGATGCAGATCAAGGAAGGACCACAAGAGGAGGCTAGAGAGGATCCATCGTGGTCCAGAGGCGTTAGGAAACTCTGGGAAGAAAAGCATTGAACTGAAAAATAGGGCTGAACAGCAGTGTGGGAAAGCCAGAGCCCTGGAGGGACAGCCCCATTGCTCCCTGCTTTGGTACAGGGCAAGGTTTCCTTATCTTGAGATCAGGACCCACGGGTCTCCTGAGGTAAAAAAAAACCAGTGGCGGTGCTTTAGATTTTGTAAAATGTGTCCCAGATCTTTTGTAAGACTCTCCCAAGAAGTGAGGTAGGGGGAAGATTGCCTTGGATTAACAAAAGTGTGGCAGTCAAGATTTGCCTACATTCACTGAATTGACAGGACGATGAAATGTCAGTGAGCCTTTCTGTTTCCCCAAAAGGGCATGGGGATAGGGTTTGGTCTGTTTCCATGTTTTTATTTTGTGGAGCCTCCTTGTGTTCAAGCAGGCACCACCTCCTTGTGGTGCCTAGTAATTGGTTGGAGCTTCTAGACTTTACTGCATTAAAAATAATGATACAGAGCTATCTGCATTCTTCTGGTCACTTTGATAGGCCGAGATTTTATAATCCTGGCTTCTAATACAGTGTGATATTGCTTTCACTTCTGCTCGACATTTCTGACTTAATTTGGTTGTGCTTAAGTTGGCAACTGCCCTCGAGCCTCTGTAGCTCAACATTCTTTCCAAATAGGGCTATGTATCTGAAAGAGATTTAAATTTAAAACACCAATAATAACAAGAGGAAAACCTAGCCCTTCATTCAGTTTTGGAACAGCTTGCCTCTTCTGATAAAATTATAGAGCCTCCAAGGGCAATGTTCTAGCCCTAGCCAGTGCCATCAGCCATGGTGTGTAACGTAGACAAGTATTATGTGAATGGGTGATGAATTCTGGCCACCCTACTAATGTCATTGTTTATCCTCATTATAAAATATTTGTGTTCTGTGCACAGCTTTTGCTGTTGGCCTTCTCCATCAATTCTGGGTTATTATTCATCAGTAATTATCATTCATTGCTTCCCTCTTTGTCCTGCCAAGAAGATGATTTTTTTCCTCCATCGTTTGTTTTCTTCCATTGTTTGCACTGATTTCTTACTAATTTATATAGCACTGCTGTGAGTGGTCAGCAAAATGTTCACCCAGTACATGCCAGGTCTAGCTATGGTGACCTCACCTGACTTCCTATAAGGACCACCTGGTCTTCCTGGGGTTCAGTAAGCATTCCCCATGTTTCTCTCTGGGGCTTGAGACCTGGGTTAGTAACAGCTGCAGGAAAAAAGTAAATCCAGATTCCTAAGAGTCATGTCTTCCTAACACCATATCATGGTGCATCACTGCTGGAGCAGCATGCAGAAAACATGTCCCCACCCAGGCTCTGGAACTGCTGCTTTTTTTAGTCTCTGCATGCTGATTCCAAGGACTTGTGTCAGAACAAGAGGTGCTCAGGTTTTAAAAGACTGCTCTTCCTCTCTGCTCTGCCAGGCTGCACATAGCCTGGCACCCTGTCATGACTGGATTCCCAGGGGCCAAGGCTTCATGAAAGCACCAGATTCTACCTAGATCATCAAGTACTGAAGCCTCAGAGTGCCAGTCAGACACAAGTCTTGGAGTGCCAGTCAGACACATATTGTGAATCATATGTATTATCACGTTAATGATCATATCTTACTGCTGTGCTGTCACCTGGAATCTTGCATTTCATTGTTTATTTTCTCCTCTCCTAACTGGATCTGAAAAGATGCTTATGAGAAGAGATCTTATTTCCTGAAGCTTTTGGCTTCTGTGCAGAGCCAGGCATAAAATTAATTTATTTCTGCTGGCATAAGATTGTTAATACTTCTTATATCCAGATTTTGATGTACTAAAATACCCAAATATAGAAACTGCAATGAAAACTGACCCTATTATTGGTTTATTGCTTCACAGACTGCCCATGTATGGCATAAATACCTTATAAATAAATTAGATATAGAAGACAGACACATAGAAAAAAACCTAGGTACCAGAAAGGAAAAGTCTTATGGTCAGATCTGTTCTGACCACAGATAATGTATTATGTGGGTTTTGACTTTTGGGGTCTTTTAGGTATATTTAAACATGGGGCTCAGTGCACCATATAAACTTCACCTCTGCTCTTGACTCAGGTGTTAAGTTGTATGTAATGGTATCTGTAGCCTCCTGCACTGTGATGAGATTCATACTCATATTTTAAATAATGAAATTCTGAGTCCTTCTGTTAGCAAAGATAACCTTCACTATGTAAATCAACGCAGTGGTATTTTGTTGAGTTTGCCAACAGACAAATAACACTAATGTATGTGTGAAGTTTCTCAATGTTAACTTTGAAATACAGCTAAGGCCATTTAAATGCCATCACTTTTAAGTCACTAGTCAAAATAAAATCACCCAGCTTGTTATGAAATTTAATTATAAGGAACAGCTGGGCCTAGTTTTGATTTTTACTCTAAGGACCCAGACAAAGAAACAAGCACATGGTCTCAGAAGGCACAAATACACACTGAGTTTCTGAACCCATATTGGTCAGGCACAGTTGCTGAAAAATGCAGTCAGATACTCTCCAAAGAGCATTCAATTACCCTGAGTAGGCAACTGGGATTAAGCAAAAAAAACCCTCCAGTCCTTTTCTACACTGTCTCTAGCATTTAGTCTCCACTCACTGCACTCATGCCCACACATTTCAGTTCATGGAGGCAGAAGTTGAGGCTGGTGTCTGTTCCTCGTTCATCTACAAGGAATTTGATTTTTAACGATGTTCCTGGAGATACTCCACAGGAAGCCACTTCAATCCTGTCCTGTCTCTGCTCCTTCCACACTGGCCATAATTCTTCTGCTTTGTTACAAATCAGAAGAATTGAATGCTTGTGTGAAGAGGGCTGTTGGCTTCTTGTCTTTGTGGTTTCCACCTGAGGCTCCTGGAGCCTCTAATTCACACTAAAATCAGCGCAAATGCCTGTTTTGGTGCCAGAGGATCAGGCGCAGTGATCATCCCTCCAGTTCAGGCTGTCTCTGGTTATAAACCTGAAGGCATTTTAACCTACATTCTATAATGTGGGTGGATTATAACCTGCTATAAAATACATGCATATCCACTGGGGAATGATCTGTAGAAAATAGCCATGACAGTATGACATAAAGGTACAGCTGTCTACCAGGAATAAAAGTCAATGGCATAACCTTTAGCACCTGTTCAGCATGAAGGCAAAGGACATTGCATTTAGAATCTGTAGGTATTCAAATGAAAAAAGGTCTCGTGTTCTGTGCTCAGATCTGGCAGAAGATAAATCCTCCACTTTCAGATATGAACCTCTATCAGTTTTAAGGATTTGTCCCACTTCAGTATATTCAAATCTTTCTGTCTGGTTTAGAGAATGGAATCTGTAAAAGTCTCCTTTCAGGATCTAGAGTTGATTTCAAAGGGGTCCCAAATATCAAGTTTTCAGAAATGAAACAATTTAATTTTGTGCTGCATACATTTTAAAGCAAAAAGCTACTAATGCATAAAGCTTGATGGAAACTTGTGCAATGCAGTGAATCACTGTAAAGACGTAAAACTGCTGAAAATTATGAATCAAATCTTTTCCTTGTGAAATCATCATGTCAGCATTGATTTAAGGGGAGCTACAAAGATTTCTTCCTATTAGAGATTTGGTTCTTCTGGATGGCTAATTAATACTTATCTAGGAAAGACGGTAGCATATGCTAAGCCCACTGCCACTATTTATAAGCACGCTCTAGTCTTTGTTCCCGGAGGTAATCAGAAGCTAGGAGCTTTTGCCGGCATGCAGATTTGGGCTGCTAATTTAATAAAATGCATCATCCATTAATTTGAGTCCTTTTAGAATGTTTACTAGTTGACAGTTTCTTTTGCACTATGAGACTTAATTGCAAAATTTAGTTGTCTGTTCTGCTTAGCAAGAGGCTTAGAGAGAGACACTTCCTACAACATGCTGAAATTCAGGAACGGAAGCAGTTTTGAAGGCCACAAAGATCTTGTAGGTCTACTTTCATCAGCAGATTAGTGCAGCAAGACTAAAGCAGTAGTGAATGATCATAGCATCATCCAAATATCAGGTCAAGAGGCCCTTCGAGGGATTCGAGGTATGTACAGTTATTGTCAGCAGCACTTTGCAAGGTAGAGCACAGTTGAAGATCTCATTTTGGTGACAAGGGACAGTTTCTGTAAACCAAATAAATCAAACATAGTCTGATCTTGGAGTGAGGCTGTTATGGAACTATTGGTCTAGGTGTTGCAAAGTGGGAAATCCAAGAGTGAATCTACTAAAAAATAATCAAGCCAGCAAAGGTCATCAGTATCCACCAAGTGCTCTATGGGTAGTTCTTTGGGGAAGAAAACAAAGACTCTGAGAAACAAAAGGCTCAGGAGAGGTAGGTAAATAAAATTGTGTGACTTTAAGCTTCTGCAAAACACAAGGCAGTTGTACATCCCACTGCTTGGAAGCAGAATATGTCTCATCTGGCTTTTCTCAAAGTAACTAAGTAGAATTACAGAGCCAGATCAGCAGCACAGATCAGCGTTGCCCCAGTGATTTAGGGAACCTGTAGTCAATGCCATTGAAGGCTGGCAATTGCCAATCTTTTAATATTTCTTTTCATATTTCCCAATCTTTTAATTATCCAGAGATCATTTAACTGACAGTCCTAATGGAAGCTGTGAAACGGCATGGGTCATGTTTAAGGTTGTTTATTGGGGAAGCAAATACTTAAATGTAAAATATAGATGTGATCCCTATTTAGAAGGGTATGTTTTACTTGTCATTACAGGAAGAATTCAGTCCTAAAGAATTCAGATCTCAGGTAGAACATGCCCAGATAGAGGTTTTCAGGTGATCTAAAAAATATCTTGGGTTCTAGATGTAGCCTTTAAAATGTTAGTGGATTTAAAAAAATTGAGATGTGGACTTTTTCTTGTTTGCCAGATGATCACATCTGTGTTTGTGGAAGAAGAATCAGATAATTTTATTTTGTGGCTTTTAAATTTAATTTATGAATTCCATGGGTTTTGCTTTCTTTCTGTGGGCAAATCTTGCTTTGTCCCTTCCCCAGTGCTTGCTCTCCTCATAGTTCCATCTTTTTACAGGAGCTCTGTAAAGTTGCATTGGGTGCACAGTTCACCTCTTTAAGAGCAAACCAAGGCTTCCAAAGCTAATCAATCTTCTTACCAACTACTATAAAAATAGGCATCTATTATTAAAAAACAAAACAAAACAAAACAATTAACCAAAAAAACATTCTGCAGCTCTCTCTGGGTATTCCTTGGGTTTCTTATCACACTCAGACATTTTTGGACTTGGCTCAGATCTGTCCCCCCCTCCTCTTAGTTCATGGGTTTTCATCCTAGAGGTGAATTTTTTCCCCCTCATTTTCAAGCTGCCTTCTCCATGTCTTTCTCCTGCAGCTGGGCACACATCTGCATGGGAAGCTGTCCTTCTGTTCCCTCACCCTGCTCCCACTGCTGTCCTTGGGAAGGGGGAGAGAGAACGTCCTTGCACATCCCCTCAAGACTGACAGCCTCTCCCATTTTTAAAACAGAGCACTAAATCCTAGGGCATTTCTACATTCTAAAAGCATAAGCCCCATCTAAGAGTCTAGAAAATACCCAGGTGAAGTTATCTCATTGACCAAGTTGCCCCTGCTTAAGAGCAGCTTGAAGCTAGGGAAGTTTAGTTGCCAAAACTGCCATCCTGGTTTCTATAATGTTTCACTTACATTTTTCTGATCTTGGAAGCTGCACTATATGTACCTGAATGCTACCACACAATTCCATAGCCTCCTGTTGTGGCCATGACCCTCTGCTCTCTTCATCCCTTCTTTGTGCATCCCTTTCCTTATCTCATTCCTCCATGAATACCTCACTAATATGCAAATTTTCTTTACATGACTTTCAAAGCCTTTGGTAGCTCATCTACCTCTCATCACACATTCAGGTTAATTACTGCCTCCCACTAGCCTCTGATGCTGGCCCCTCCCAGAGTATTATTCGATTTCAATCAGACATCTTCATGCCTTCCCAGGCTTGAGACAAGTTTCCTGTAGCAGGCACAGGTATACTCATTATAAAGGATAAAATCCTCCCTTGCTGTGATACCTGTAAAACGCCTTACAAGAGTCAGGCTGTTGATTACTATCTGTTATTCTTCCTAGCACTATTTTGTTTACTGATGCTTTCCCACTTGTGTGCCTCTACTAGTGCTAATCTTAAACTGCAATTCTTTTGAATAGAGGCCTTTCATTAGCTACTACGAAAATAGCTTTGAGGGTCCTGATTCTACACATTGAGTGGCTGGGTATAAACTCTTTCTCTGTCAATAGTAACTATTAACAACATCTTCTCTTGTGTTGTTTTTCATCTGTACAGTTCAGAAATCACTGTCAAGATCCAAGAATGATAAGAGGCATGCCCTTAGCAACTGGGCACCAGCTGCCCACCAAAGCTGCCATATCATTCCCCTCCTCAGCTGGGCAGGGGAGAGAAAATATAGGGAAAGGTTCATGGGTTGAGATATGGGCAGGGAGAGGTCACTCAGCCATTGCTGTTACGGACAAACAGACTCAACTTGGGGTAATTAGTTTAATTTATTGCTAATCAGATCAGAGTAGAGTAACGAGAAATAAACCCAAATTTTAAAAACCTCCCCACCACACCTCCCTTCTTCCTGGGCTCAGCTTCACTCTTGATTTCGCTCCCTCCTCCCTGCAAGAAACTCGAAGGGATGGGGAATGAGGTTGGTGGTCTGTTCATCACACATTGCCTCTGCTGCTGCTTCCTCCTCAGGGGAGAATTCACACTCTTCCCCGGCTCAGTGTGGCATCCCTCCCATGGAAGACAGTCCATGTTCTCCAATATGAATCCTTCCTTTCACAGTCTGCTGAGTACAGAGTTCAGTCCTTCAGGCACAGCCTGCTCCAGCATGGATCCCTCACAGGGTCACAGGTCCTGCCAGCAAACCTGCTCCAGCGTGGGCTTCTCTCCATGGGTCCATGGGTTGATCCAGGAGCTGGCTCCAGCACAGGTTTCCCATGGGGTCACAGCTTCCTTTGTCTGCATCCATCTACTGCAATGTGGGGTCCTCCAGGGGCTGCAGGTGGATATTTGCTCCAGTGTGGACTTCCATGGGTTGCAATATCTGCTCTGGCACCTGGAGCACCTCCGCTGCCTCTTTCTTCACTGACCTTGGTTTGTGTAGAGTTGTTTCACATATTCTCACTCCTCTGTTCTGCTACAGTTGCAGATACACGGGGGCTTTTTCTCCCTTCTTAAATACTTTATCCGAGCAGTGCTACCACCATCACTAATGGGCTTGGTCTTGGCCAGCAGCAAGTCTGTCTTGGAGCCAGCTGGCATTGGCTCTGCTGGACATAGAATAAGCTGCTAAAAGGTTCTCAGAGAAGCAACCCCGATCGTCCCCCTGGTACCAAAAACCTCACCATGTGAACCAAACACAGCAACAAATGACTGATCCACATAAACTGACATGATCAGCATAGTGGACAGTTCAAAATAAAATCAACCAGAACCTACAAAACATAAAATGTTCCTAATTTTCTGTTTGAGAAAAGTTGTTTTGCTGTATGTTTTGCTATATTTAAAAGATAAGAACGGTCCCTTATTTCCCTTATGAATCAAAAGAAATCAAAGAAAGTAAAAGAGCACACTATTAAAATGTAATGTGCACCTGGTTTTTTATGTCTATTGCAACTCTGAATTCTGAGCTCTAGAGATAAAGGGGGAAAACCCCCAAACCTGCTAGAAGTTATGTTCTTGAAGACTGGGGGTTTGAGAAATAGATCCCTTCTGCATCTGCTTCTTATCTCTCCTAAAAGATTAAATTCTCCAAAGTCTCCCCAAAGGATAATATCTTGCTTAAAGGTTGATTATAAGAATTGGGAGGTTGATCTTAAGTGGATTTTGCCTAAGCTCCGCCTAACGTGTGTATTTAAAATAAAAGTTTAGACACCTGCTCATGGGAGTCAGGACTCTATTATCAGTGACTTTCCAAGCCTCTTCCTCTCTCCTTTGGCTGTAGTTCAAATATTGGCATTTATTGTTGGAGACCTCTTTTACTGGGGTACATTTCTTGCCTCAGCAGACTTTCTTACTGGCTTAGTACTATATGTAATATTGAATTAATTTACTCTTGTCTTCTGCTGTGCTGCCCTATCAATGGCCTTTGGACCAATGGTGACAAACCCAGTAATGTAGATTGTTCTTTTACATGATTCTGAATATGAATCTGATAAAACCTCAGCAGCGCTCCCACTTCCTACATCTCACATTTACATTTACACTTTGTATATTCCTGAGAAAAAGAATTTTTAGTTTCATGTTCTCAAAGAGACCTGCAAGAGTTCAGTAGTTCCCTTTTCAAAAAGCAGCATTTTGGTAGCATTGTTCAGTCTTTGACATTTTGATTGCCAGTAAGTACACAAAGTCCTCTGAGACATCATCCTCTGAGGACCCATGAAAGGTGGGTCAGTCAGTTGTTGACAGCCTAATATTATCTGGCTGAAGCAGTATGAGGAAAGCTATTCCTGGAAGCTGATGGTTGTGTGCACTCCCTTTCTTGGATTTGTTACATGAAAATTATTAGAGCAGGTTTAGATATCCTCCTTTCCTTCATGAAGGGAATCCTTTAAGCTTGTTTTGGAGATTTTAAGCATACTTTAAAATCTTCTGCTGTCTTCTCTGTACCTCGCTCTCTTTTCTGTTCTCAATTCTGCTTTCATTTAAAAGGGTTAGACTGCTGCTTATTAAGGATTGTTCAGGCTGGAAAAGGCTTTTAAGATCATAAGTATTAACTGTTTTCAACCCCCTGATGTTCCCTGATGTATCAAGCATTTCCAATTGATTGCGTATCAGATTTACAAAAGACTAGAGAAATTAAGAAGCAAATTATTTGGATGTCTAATCATAAGCGTGTTTAATATGACCTTGAGACAGGAGAATTGTTGAAGTGGTTCTAGCACTCTTCTGTTGAATTTTCTGTATTTGGATATATTTAAAGTTAAAGGGCACAATTTTACTTTTTGTAATTTAATGAACACTTGGTGGGCACAGCCAGATGAAGGAAAGCAATAGAGAAATTTGATTCAATCTTTGCATCTTGGTAATAGTAGCTTATACAAGCAGTAGTTTCACTAAATTATACAATATTCAGATGGAGGTGATTTGCAAATAGATGTGTCTCTGTAGGAAAAGTTTGTGTGGGTTACTCTAAAAGCCAGAAAAGAGAAAATATAGAAAATTAACAGCAAATGATCTTAGGAACCAAAACCAAATTTTGACAAAAATAAGTACTAAACCCTGCTGTCATTTAAGGAATGTAACTATGTACATTTACAATTAAATTCCACCCACACTACTTACATACTGGATAGCATTTTTTGAATATTTGAAACTTGCTAAAGAGTTTGAGCATCCACTTATTGCAAGCAGAAAAAAGTAACAGATTTTTAAAGACCCAAGAAGTGTTAGGGGTCTCTACCATAACTGTGGGCCACACAATTTTACCAACCAGTACTCTGACTCAAGAAATAGTGACTGGAGCATAGAGGCTGGCCATAGAGGAGGAAGGTAAGCAATATATTTTATCAGCTGAGATAGCAGGAGGAAAAGCAGAAAAATCCTCAGGGACATGAGAGAGATCTTCAGCAGGTCACACATTCAAATTCTGACACATCCCAACTCATTCTTCCACATCCCTTTTAAGTCTATTCCATGGGTAAAATGCTTCCTCTGGTAAAAATTTCCATCTTCTTTTTAACATGAACTTGTATGTCTTTGGTGTCCAAAAGCTGGTCCTTCCATACTTCTGTCTGTTAAATTGAAGAGTACTTGGTATCAAATGATTTCTGCTAATATAGTTCTTGATAGCCTGCTATCAGGTAGCCTGCAGCCAAGCTTCACTATTAACCTATTTCTATTGGTTAAACAAACTTACTGTCTTCAAGTCTTTGTATTCTCATGCCTCCTTTTTCTGATATTTGACTTCTCAGTCTCATTAATTCTTCTTACACTATTCTCCCAAGTTGTTTCTTTCATGTTACTTGAAGTTAGTGTAAGAAGACTGAAAGCTACAGATAGAGATATATCAGATATATGGTATGCACATATATCTATATATATTGATAGATATATAATAGAGATATATATCTGGTATAATATGTAGAGATGTATGTGTGATATATATAAATATATGTGAAAGGCAATCACAAAAAATAAGGGAAAAATCTATTGTTCATGATCATGATGGTTAGTATAAGAACTCATATAAAATCAGAGCTGCACATTTTATTCAAAAATATACCTATGTAACATTCCTGCTCACTAGTAAGTTGCAGATGTACTCTATCATTTTATAAACTTATCCATGGAAGCAAAGTAGGGGGCAATTTCAAAGGGAAGCTTCATCTACCTTTGCTGCATTGGCAAGGCAAAGCCACAGGCTGACCTGACCCAGCACTGGCACCGGTCTGCACCCCAGGGGATGTCAGGCTGGATGACTTCCAGAGGATCCTTCTCCTGCCAGCATTTCTGTGCTTCTTTGCATTAATGCAGCAGGATTTCTGGACATAGCCACAAGAAATTAATAAATAGTGATGACTGAATTTTGGAAAGGTAGCTTTAGTTCTCAAGGCAATGAACACATAGACTTGCCCTTTTAAGTATTGTATATAAATGGGAGCTGGGAGAATCACATTTGTATTAAAATCCCAGCAGGATTTGGATCCTGCCTTGTCATGCCACTGGCCAGCATCACATGTTAACAAAATAAGGGTGACCTGGTTTGGGCAGTGTGCTGTTTGGCTTTCAGAATGACTTACTGTAAAGTCACAGGAATCAGAGAAAATAGGGATTGTACTAATGAAGTAAGAGATATGAGGGATCGCCAGGAATGTGAAAGAGCCCAGCAGAAAACAGTAACAGACAATGTGAATGGAAACAGCAAGCTTTTCATCAGTTCAAGTGCAGTTAAAGGAGGGAGACAATGTGCTGTAAAGCAAAATTGATGGACTGAAACAAATCTGTTTAGATTATTGATCAAGGCAAAGTTTTGCCTTAGCATGTATGAAAGCAAAGTGTTACAAATCTGTTATTATTATTGTTGTTCTATTAATTATCCATTACAATTCAATAAAGATTCCTTTTGTGCTAGGCAAGCCCTGTTGATCCTATGATCTTCATAAGAATTTTCATTTAACAGGAACACTCCGTGCCTTCTTTTCTATTTTTTTTTCCATGCTAATAGAGTATTCATATGACAGTACCACTCTTACTAATCTAAGGATTTAATAAGAGGTTTAATTGCAGAGGGATTTTTTTGAAAAGCAGAAGGATATTTATTTGCTCCTCAAATAGCCATGTGGAATGTTAAATTAAGAGGTTTACAGTATGAGATTAATATTGGGTTTAAAGGACACCTGACCACTTCAGCAGAAGTGAGTTTGAAAAAATGAGGGTGATGAAGTAAATAATTGCTTCATTTGTTGCAGACAAGTCAGAAATTCGAGGCTTTGGTAAGCTTGGAAATTAACTTGAAGTAACATTTGAGTTCAGCTTCTCTCTGATAACCACCTCTCTGATGAGTGATGTGACTGTATAGTGCAAAATGCACTTTGGGGGAGCGGGAGGCTCAGTGAAGTCCCAAACCTGTTCACCCTGTCTTGTCCCTCATTAGTGAGAATAAAAGACTCACAATCTCTCTCTGATAAGAGGGATGTGGGGGTCAGCATTCAGCCAGCAATACATGCGGAGAGCCTGGTCTGTGCTGATGAGTGTTGTTGCAGTCTGTGCTGGGGCAGAACGCAGGACTTGGTGCCACACGTGTCAGTCTCTGCTGCAGCAGCAGAAAACAGGGAGGCTGCCTTAGTCTAGCTGCCTCTGCAACTAAATATTTGCAGCATACCTTAGATTTTCCCTATACAATTGTCTCTCTTGTCAGAATGATATCGAGTCCTAATGTAAATGAGACTCAACTCACATTGCACGCTACAGTAACGCTGATTTGTTACAAATGGAAACACTGCTATTCAAAAATGTTAATTAATGGTGAGATATATTCATCTTGAAATGGGGAAAGGACACCAAAGCAATTGATTAGGAAACAAGGAAAATTGAAAGACATATTTCTTATAAACCAATCTTGAATATGGGCAGTAGGCTTTGGCTGCAGCTCTACAAAATTCAGATTTACTCCTCATTAAGGAACGTGATAGAATCTTTTTTTGGTGTCACCTAAGTTGATACCAGAAGAGTCATTTAATGAATCATAATTAGGTTTTCTTAGATCTAAACTAGAAAGAAAAACAAAACTGCAGAACCTCAGTAGCACGGACCACAGAAACCTGGTATTTTACCCTGGAAATTCTCAAGATTTTATTCTTGGCCATTTTTTCTTTATTGTTGGCCAATTGTCATTCTGTCATCCTGTTCTCAATTGTTTTTACAATGCATGTTGCAAATTCCAGCCTTATTTTTATTTAATGTAATACTTTCATATGGCAATGGCAGTCATAGCCAGAACTATGCCTGTAAGACCAGCCAAAAGTAGGAAGTCATATTGCACTGCACTTGAGTTTATGTAGCTGATAATAACACAGTTGAAACAGTGAATGGAAATAAAGGCATTTCTTACTATGGTGACGATAAGGCAGTGATGGTTTTGAGAATCTGGATATTTCTATTCATTTGAAACAGTCAGAAAATATTTCAAACCTCTGAAATAATCCAAAAAAACCGAATTCCTCATGTAAGGAAAATTGTTGGCGTCATAAGTCATTTGTTTTCTTAATCAAGCTATTAGTTCCTTTCTTTTGAAATTTTTATTTAGGAAAAGGAACTGGCACACGCTTCAGACGCCTACTGTTTTGTCAATACGTGCTGCTTTGGGATCCTTCTCTCTCAGAACACCAAACTGAGAAGATTTCTTTCTATATGATTAGGAATTTCTACAATTCTGCACCCTCCTTCGTCTCATCCATTTAAGCATGTCCTGTTTTGCTGCAAACTCCGCCCTCCTCCAGCAGTTTCCTCCAGGCTACAGTCTCCTTTTTTCACCTTTCAGCTATATCTTTAATGTTTTTTCTTCCTCACTGGGTTTTTGCAGTCACACTGTTGCTTTCAGAAGAAGGCTTCTTGGAACATGCCTAGGGTGTTCTTGAACTTTGCATTGTCTCGTGTCACTGCACCATTCCTCTCCCAGTTCTTCCATCTGCACATTCAGAAATCAATCAGCACTGATTACCCACTACATCTAGAGGGGGTTCAGCGCTGCAGTTTTGAAAGAAAAATTGTGGAGGAGTTCAGACTTCAAAGGGGGTCTCATTCTGTTGGATCAATTTGGACTGAGAACACTGGCATAACTTACTATTCACTGAAATGAATGTTCCCACCAGTCAATAGCTGAGTAACTCAAACCTTGCACAACACATTTCATTTCAAACCAGTAAAATGCCTACTTTGACCTCTCTGGAAAAAGCTAAATGGTATCAGCAAAAGCAAGGGAAGGCTGCTAATTTTATTATCATCATTGCTGGCAAATAAAGCACTGGAGAAATCTAAAGGTTTGTGTTCACAATCTGGCATATTCAAATAATGCAGATGCTATCCCAGAAAATTATTTAAATGCCTAATCAGCCTATAGCCCCAAAATAATAAGATATTAAGCCAAGGAATCTTTGGGGTCACATTGATTTGTTTAACAGTTGATGCATTTCATATGATCACAGCAAGCAAACAGAATTGATTTAGAGCTGCTATTTATGGAGATCAGCTCACTAGGAGTTGTAACCATTCAGTTTCCTGGAGGACTGTCTCACACTGTATTACTATTGCACAATGCAGACTGATAAACTTCTGTGATTACTTACCCTATTCCTGGCACCAAGAGATTAGTACCATTGTGCCTTTCTGGTAAATTTTATGATCCTGCTTCTTTGCTTACTGTCAGCAGATCATAAAAGTTTCTTATTGTGGGAAGTCTCCCCAGCTTGAATAAGGAGAAATCAAAATTCAGGGGGTGAGCAAACTGAGGAAAGCAAATTTTGAGAAAAATGAAAGCTTGAGAAGGTGAAAGCAGACCACTAGAGTGTGGTGTTCTTAGAACGTACATAATGCTTAGGAACTCACACATCACTAGTGACAAATATATTTAAAAAACAATGCAAGCTTCTAGTGCTTGGTTTTCTCAGACAATTTTGGAGGTTTCTTGAAAGTTTTGGAAATTGACCTGTCATAAAAAAAAAAAAAAAAGAAATACAGAATTTTGTAAACAACAGAAAAGGTGTGTCTGGTATACTGTATTATGTTGCCTTTGAAACCCAGCCATAGGGGAGATATTGTAATGGTATGTACTGCTTGTCTAGCTTGGGAAAAGGATAATGTGCACTTGTTCTTGTTAGTTGTGTGCTACAGAAAATGCTAAAACATCCAGTAGAAGCATTTAAAACCCACATTCTTTGAACTGCAGTTTGCAAAAACAACAGTTGGTGGCACTTTGAAACAATTTTTATTTCTAAATGCATTTGCTGATTGTAGGTGTGTAGAAGATTACATTAAAATATTAAATCACCAGTCTACAGTGATTCAGATTACGGTAATGATACAGAACTTATCAGCCATCTCTGCATGGCACACAGACAGCTTGCTTAAACAGAATCTGAAGATCTGCATTTGTAAAACCAAGGGAAGGTGTTCAAGGAGATTAATTCTTCTTAAGAAAAGTCATAGAGAAATTACCAGAAGACAAAGTAATGGCAAATGGACAACAGCAAGTCACTGCAAACAGCATGGCTTGCTCTGCAGAGGCATCGCAGCCTGAAGTAGTATCACCTGTTTCTGTGGGCAGCTTGCTCTCACTGAGTTTACATTTTGAAGGTTTTTTGCCATGGCACTGATGTGCATGGTATGTAACGTATATAGATTTCTGTTTTAACCAGCACCCACTAAGTAAAGGTAAACAGGCATTTCCAAGGATTTTAATCCTCAAGAAATGTGAGGGTGGAGCACAGAGAGAGACTACCATGGCCGTTCCAGAAGAATCAAGCATTTATCTGTGGTGATCCTATCAACCAAATGAGATCACACAGGAACTGCAATCATGGAGGGAAACCTGGGCATTACTGGTGAAAACTGATTGTTTGAAAGATTCTCTCTGTTATTGCACACCTTGTCTGAATATGTGACATTTAAAGTAGCTGACAAGTAAAACCTTTTTTCCTAGAGATTATATACGAGCCTTTCTTTCACGGGCCAGTTTCTTTTGAGCCATTTCAGTTCCAGAAGGGTCACATCACCAGTTGGTCACTAAACAAGCCCTGAATACCAGGATGACTTGCTGCATTAGCTGTGTCGCTTTGTTCAAAGGACAGAAAGACCAGACCACAGCTGGTACTTGGCAATCTTTACAGTTTGACCAGAGGCGTTTCATTGCCTTCTGTTTTGTCTCTAGTTCTTGCACATCGGAAAAGAGACGTCTCTGTCAACAGAGGATAAGAAATCTGAAACCACTGTTGCAAATTATTCCTGTGTTTTCCATCTTGGCACTGAATATGTTGGTCTTCATGGTATAATCCATAAGTGACTCTTACTTAGCATTCTAAATGACATGTTCTGCAGTTATTAGCAGTTCTTTTTATTGGCCAATTTGGGTTTTGTGGCAAAATGTTTCCCTCAGTTTCAGACACATTGCTTGATGCATTTACAAATATGGTCTTTCCTGGGAATATTTTGCTACTTTCCCAGTTGATTCCAGAGGGCTGTTTGCAGTGAAGGAGAGCTTGCAAAATCCAGTATGCTAAGGCAAACCTCCTTGTTGTGAAGAGTAATGCTGCCTGGCATTTTAAATTTTCCATAATGTGCTGCTAGATTGGGTGTAAGTGTGAGCTAAATACTGATTTGAAGTGCGTTGGCTTTCATACACTTCCACGTTCCTCAGGTTTTGCAATGTTCTTGTTTCAGCTATATTCACGTGGTGCTCAGGCAGCCCAGCAATGCCTACAAGTTTCGTGCCTTCGTAACTTTCTGAATCCTTGATACCCCCACTCTCCCCTACCTGCAGCAGTATATTTCTGTCAGTCTGAGAGCACAGCTCTGCTTCAGTTTGAGATAACGTTATGAGGCTTTTCAAAACAGTTCTCTCCAGTGTCTAATTCAGGACCCAAAAGACCCAAAAGAGGTGCTTTGCTGATGCTAGTGTTGCTCTCTTATATGACTGATCTTGTGCTTACAGAGGGCTCAGGAATCTTTGTTTAGGTATTTTGTATATGTATCTGCATAGCTAATCAATTTTCACACACTGCTGCTTTCAGTTCAAGTGTGGATGCAGAAACACCTATTTCCTGACTTTTACCTTGCCTACAGATAGACTTATGACCCACTCTTTATCTTGGCTGCTAACCAAGGTAGTAATTTTGGGCTCAGCAGTTACTATCCTTCATTACATTTCTGACCTGCAGGCTTGATTGTTTTTATTATGCTAGGTATAATTCTTTTGGTCACATTCTCTCTTTGAGCAGATGTATCAGTTGTACAACTCTGTACCTGTTATTAATACTGGCTCTGAAGTGCCTGTAGATGTAAATCAGTGTCCCCTCCAGGGCTTTCTGTGATTATATTAAATGAACTGGATCACATTCATCCTCGTTTCTCCCTTCTTTCTTTGTCCTTTCCTCTGGTTACTTCCTCCCTAGGCCAGGAGCCAAAAATGCTGGAGAGGCAGTATCTCAGCTATCAGCTAAAATTGTCAAACTGCATCCACCTCTTTCATTTCAGGGAGCACTGTGATTGAAATTCCTTTTATTTTAGGCAGTGGTAGTATTTTAAACTCACAACTATGTAAAGAATTGGCGATAATGCTGAACTGCTTCTCTGTGAAGGGGTGGTTACAGACCAAGTGAGGAAATGTTTGAATAAATACTATGTAGGCAGATTCCCACCTAGAAAAATCTGCCATTTCTGCCAAAATATTCAGAATCTCTCTGGCATCCACCACAAGACAATTGTCAGACTTTATTGGTCCGATCAGGAATGGCTTTTGCTTTCATTTGGTGCCAGCATGTTTCCCTGACAGTGATGTGAGAGGTGACCAGATGTATTTGTGGAGATGCCTATGCAGGGAATCTCTTTCCTTCTTCATCGGCAGAGGTGAGTGGAAGTCTGCAGTTGCTCCCAAGGAGGATGGGTTGACAGCATGCTCAGTTTTTATGAACTCTTCAGGCTGCATGGGTTGGCATTAATATTAAAGCATTGCAGGTGGCAGAATGGGTGAGTCCAGGCTTTGCTCTGAAGCCAGAGCTCTGAGATAAGAACCCTGTTCCGTGTCCCAGCCGGGAGGCTCAGCTTGAACTATGCCTTGTGCCACATTTCTCTCTTTTTATCAACAAGGCTAAAAATCAGGGATGTCAGGGACACAGGAGTCCCAAATTCCTGTCTAACATTTTGTTAACTGGGTGATAAGTAAAACTCTGACTCTTCATTTACTAAACCAGAGAAACTTTATTAACTTGCTGCACGCTTCTGTTTTGTCAGGCATTAGGGAGTAATAGAAGGAGAAAGGTGAGAATATAGATTCTAACATTTCTATATGGACCTGGCTGTGCTTGTTCATGGCTAACTTTCAGACGTGAATGTTCAAACTGTGGGACTGCAGTGGGAGATGTGCTTGGTTTTGTTCTAAAGGTGGAGTATTACAAAGAAAGCAGGACTCTAGTGAGACATGCTTCAGTCCTTAGAATGTTTTCCTTTTTCAATTGTTATCAGCTAACCAAGAATATTCAGAAGCCTATGGATGAGGCTAAAATGGAAATGCTGACTGGACACAAAGATGGGACTATTTTTCCTCAGGTAACCTAAGTGATGCTTTGCAGTCTGAGTTATTGGCAGTGAGAGCAATGAGGCACAGTGTTATCTAGTAAGGCTGAGGGAAGTGTTTTCTGAAGGCTGATGGTGGAGTTGCTGACTTTAACAAAGAAGGATTTCTTATACCATACTAAAAATGTAAAATGAAATTTATCGGTCAATAAAAAGTGAAATGTGATATCTTTTGATTTGTTAATGGGGAATTGCTCATGTCTCATAAGCAGTATAGCAAGTGTCACAAAGCACTATGAATGAGAGGGAGAGCAGAATTATCCTTTTGGAGACGGAGCATATTGGGCCACTGAGCATCTCTTGTATGGGAAACCTTTTGCACAGAGTCAGCATTGATTGGTTTGTTTGGTTTCAGTGTGAAAAGATTTTCTCAACATTCACGTTTTTTGCAGAACTGATACTAAAGTTTCTCAGTCGACTCCTTAACTGCTGTGTTGTCTGTCTGAAAGTATCTATTTAAACTCTTTGTTGCATCCACCCAGCAACCTGTTCTGACACATATCTCCCCGTCCAGGTGATACCAGAAATGTGTTTGGCTTTTGCAGATCCTAGAATGAAATACAGAGTTCTTTTTCTACTTCATCATGAATTCAGCTGCCAAGGCCAGCATCTTCATTACCCCACTTTAGTATGCATGAATGCTAAATCCATTATTTATAGGCAAATTTCTGACAATGACTATTTCTATGTCACAGGTGGAAATTTGCCTATGTCCTCCCTCAGAAATAGATTGGCATTATATAACCTGACCTAACCAGCTATAATGCTATCAGTACATGGCAGCCCAAAAAGAAATTAAAATATTTTATGAAATGTTTGTTTTCAGGTAGCACCATATGTTGTGGCTCTGAGTCTGAAAGTATTAAAAGCTGACTTAGGAGGTGATATGTTTTTATCACTTCCTGTTTGGGATCCAGTCTTAATTGTCTGTTAATGTCAAGAAAACAAGCCGCTAATGATATGCCAGTAAAATAACACAAAAAAAAAAAAAATCATAGCTAGTTCCTATAGGTGGTCATACATTAAAAAAACTAGAACAGATTCTTCCAAAACAGAAAACTGTGTATGGAATGTGTAGACTTAGCCTCAGAAAACATACTCACAGGTCCTGTTGTCTCATTTGCAAAGGATTTCCTACCTGGGAGAGCCGTGGCCCTGTCACTGAGGGCTGCTCACACAAATAAAGGGCTAAGTGATATCCAGTTGTCTCTTGTCTGGCTAAGACCCAAACAAGCAAACAAACGAGTTATTTTCATGGAAGGCTCTTAAAAAACCCCAACTAAACAAACAAAAAACCCCACGCATATGAACAATATTATGATATCTGTTAACCCTGTTGAGCCTGAAAGGTCAACAAAAAAACCCTACAAAAGCTTCTAATGTCTCTGAAAAAGCACAGGCTTTTGCAGACACTGTCAGATTTTTCATTTCACTTGTCTCCCCGGGTGAGACAGTCACTCAAAAATGGGATCAATGACTTTCATCAATACCTCACGCAGTATTGTGAAAGGTCATCTATCATTGTCTCCCAGTGCTAGGGTAATTTGCAAACAGACATTCCTTGTGTTGGAGTCGTGCTCAGAGGGTTTTAGCAGGAAGGGAATACCTCTCTGTTGGTCAGGCACAAAATAAAATAGTCCACACTTACTTTTGAAACAGGAATGAGCTGTGACAGGAGTAAGACACAGGTACCAAGGGCTTGTGAGGGAAAGGGTGAGTGAAAATAATGGCAGAGGAATGGCAGAGTAAGGCAGAGCCTTTGAGCTGCTGTTCCCTGGGGCTGAGAAATGTCTGTAAGGGGCAGCTTATTAGAAGATGGAAGCTGTTTCCAGCACCTAAAGTAATAAGTAGATTTTTCAGAGGAGCTGGTGCCTAAATATTTCTGAAAATCTCCTCATAGCATGACTGCAGGAGCCACAAGCTCCTGAAAACTTGGCTTTTGCTTAGCTGTTGACATGGAAGCTAAACCCATCCAAAAGACTCTGATTTGGTATGGCTGTTTGCAGTGAGTCAGTGCATGTTCCTCCTCCATGTCCAGTAGCAGGCACTGTTGTGTCTTGATGTGGGCATTACTGATATCATCAAAGGTTAATAGCTAAAGAAATAACTTCATTTGTAAGTATCCTTAGCTGACAAGCTACTAATCACATCCCAGGAGAGCTTGTCAGCTTGCATTGTTGAGGATGCAAGGAAATGTTATTGCCTAGTATTTGTTTTATATCATTGTGTAATGAGAATGGGTGTCTTATTATTTTATATAGTGTTCAGATATGAAATATAGCAGTGCCTGTCTTGAAGTGTTTACTCTGGTTTGGTACAAATTTCTGGAAAATGGCAAAAAATTATTATGCTCCATATATACAGAAAGCTCTGGTCTTTGATCAGGTTATTAAATTGACTCACGTGCAAAAGGAAAATAAAATGTTTGCAATTGAAGATAAAAAATGAAATTAAATTGAGCTTCACAGGATGGAATGGATTTCAGGTATGTGAAATCAGAATTTAAAATTAAGCATTACATCCTGAATATTATATTAATAATTATAATTGCTCTAAGTGTAGCATATCTGGCATAGTGATATTATTGTTTTGCTTTAGGAACGCATTTAATTTCTCAATTGTCTCCTGACAAACATTGTTTTCAGTGAAGTCAACATGAGAATATAACCACTAAGGCATCTAAAATAATACAATCCCTTTCATCAAATGCCATGAAATGTTTATTAGCTGTACTGTGTGCAAGTACATTCATCTAACTGTCACCAGGATGTAGATACACCACAGGATAGAATGATGAAATTGTTTGAGTTGCCTTGTTTTCAAATTCCTCATTAAATATTTCTTCTGTAAAACTGGAGAAGTCTTCTGTGATGCACCTTATATGATGGTACCATGATCCAAATTCAGAATATACAGTAATGAATTATTAACAGTTCTTGATCCTCCTGAATATTGAAATATAGCTCATAGGGCTTACATGTGCTCAAATTTCTTCAACTAGTGTGAGATACTACCAAAGCAACACCAACCCCTCTGCACTGATTGCAAGAATTTTATCCTTCTTTACATTCATTGTGGGTAAATAAAGCCATGATACCTTGCAAATAAAGAATTATTGTGGCAAATACATCAGTTGAATCCTTGGCTCACAGGCATAACTATATTCCAATAATAATATAAGCTGAGGTGGACCTATTTCTATTCAAAAGTTACAAATAAAAAATAAATGTACAAGAAAGCAGATAATGGAAATATACATTGTACATACTGCTTTGGGTCAGTGTGAGTGTGAATATGCTATAGCAAATGGACTATGAATGTTGCTGTCTTCGATTCCTAAATATGTTAGATTCATAAGTGAGGCCTATCAGTGAATTACTGTTGTGCTATAGTAAATTCTATAAGAATCTTTTGTTCAACTGTTTAAATTAGTCAATCAGTCAAGTGCTGTTAAGTGCTGTTGAAACCTTTAAGCCTAAACTGTTGGTCAAGTCCTGGGCTAAGTTTGGCAAGGGGTTTCACTCTGAACCTTATGATTCAACAGGAGGGTCTCCCTTATTCCTTTTCATCCTACCCGTTCCCATCCTTACCCTTTTTCTATCCCCAGCCTCTACATAAATCATTTTAGGTTGATTTTATGTTTAGATTGATTGATTTTAGTCTGATCATTTTAGTCTGATTTTTCTCTACGTACTTTAACCATCTATAAGTAATAGAGTGAACTTTGCCAATGAACTTTGTCACCCTTTCGCTTTTACATTAAACTGACTTTTGCAGATACCTTTGCTGGTGATTCTTTGAGCAACTTAAAACACTCATGCACAACAGTCTTGAAATCCCACATGGTTCTTCAAAATAGAAGTTCTTTACAATGCAGCTATGAAAGCTTTTCCAAGATACATGAATGGAAGCCTGAATCTACATCCCAGTCCTAATCCAAGATGCCAACTCAACATTGTTATTTCTTATTTTGTCAATATGCATCTACTAAAACATGAAGGTCAATTTTGAAAATAAGAACCCACTTGTCTCCAAAACTGTCAGTAAGCCCAAACTGATGCTTGAATAATTCAGAAACTTCAGAAAAATCCTTATTAAATACTTCCAGATATAGAAAATCCTTATGTACTGTCACAGTATCGACACAAAAGGAAGAGCCAGAGACACCTGTTTCCAGGATCAGAGAGAAGGAAGGAAGGGGGGAAGACCCGCCTTCTTTATTTTTTATATCCATTTGGAAATCACTATTCAATGGAGGAAATCAGTTATTCCTCCCTCAATTACAGTGGTCAAAGGAAATGTCCATCAAAGTTCTGTGTCCATGAGAAAGGAATATGAATGATAAGATACAGTTACAATAATATAGCTATGTTTACAGAAAGGACTGTGTGAAACTAGCTACAAGAAAGTAAAACATTCACAACTGCAAGAAGCAAGGCAACAATGTACCATAAATGTTAATCTCCTAAGAAAATTTGCAACAAATGTCATATAACTCTTAAGAGAATTCTTCAGCATTGCACCAACGTGTTGTCCAAGAGGATTTTGTTTGAGGAAGTTAGAGGTAAGAACTTTTTATTTAATCATGAAAAATTTATTGCAATGTTAACTACAAAGAGCTCACTCCTACTCCATAACCATTAAAATGCAGGAAGTCACCTATTCAATAATGCAGAATTGTTGTGCATTAAAAATTTAAATCTATAAATATTAATAGAACACAGGTCGGTCTCTTAACGAACAGAGGTAGTTGTACACACAGCTATTATTGTAATCCTTAAGGGTTGCATATTAGTTATGACACAGAGAAAACCAGGTATGTTAAAAAGCTCTTGTCCAAAAAAGGAAGTTTTGTTCCTTTTTTCAGATGAAAGACAAGGACAATAAATCCTATACTAATCCTAGTGTCTGTGCTTGCCTTTTGGGAAGGAAAAGTTCCTATTTCAATCTAACAAGTCAACGTGTTTGTAGTCATCTTTACAGTGGCATAGCATAAACGTGTTTATAAGTAACAGCAGTCAAAGTCACCCTCTACAGCCTTGCTGCTTTACACCACTTTGGCTGTATCAAGAGGTCAGAAACATGATATTGCTTTTCAAGGGGCTGAAAAGACCCTGACAGTATATGCTGAATGCATCCAACATCAACAGAGAAGTGATTGCCTTGAAAAAAACTCCCAGGTTATCAGAGTCTGGATATTTATATCCCCCAGCAATGGGGAAGCTGAGTGGGTTGTGAGAGGGCTTTCAGCAATGCCCATCAGCATAAAGCAAACTTGAAGTACTGGAAGGCTACATCTAGCTCCTTAGCAGTGAACCTCTTAGGTGTGTCAGCTCTTGTAGTAGATGTTTGTGGCCCTTCCCAGCCTAAACCAAACTGGCATCCCTTGAACACACTGGGGCTCAGCCAGGGTAGCTAGTTAGCTACACCTGCGAGTGGTGGCCTGCATCAAAAATGTGGACGTTACCTGACAGCAGAGAGGAGCTTGGATAAGCTTGGATAACCACATTATACAGCCTTATCTATGTTTGCCACACTGATGACACTGTGTAATATTGCAAATGCAGGAAGAGACTGGTGTCTGCTGCGTGCAGCTGAAGGGTGAGTTGTGGGTGGCTGAGTGTCCTCTCCAGATCCTGGGGACACCTCTACTGTCTAAGGTCAGAGGCGCTAGGAACCCTACCAAGTTGCTGTGCCCATGACTGTGCCATGGTGCTTTGCTCTCAGTCCTGAATTTCATTCCACTGAGGTAACAGTGACCTCGAGACTGTCTGCTGCTGGGATGAGGAACATGTGAAGGTGCCCCAGAGTGTACACTGGAACAGACTGCAGAACGGGGTCAGCATCTCATCCTCTTCTTTGCCAACCTTTCCCATTGTAATGTCAGAAACGGGAACAGGCAGACTACTGGTCTGTCCAAGGAGGTCTTCTCTTCCTATTTCCATCCCTGGCCTGATCCAAGATATCCCTCCCCCAGCTCTGTGAGAACAAATGCTAAAATGGGAGCATCTGGCTGCACTTGCCTTATTTAGGAAGTGTTTCCTGGGTATCCAGTATCTGCCTAACTTTCTCAGAAAGTGCACCAACAGAATTGTCTCTGCATGAAAATGCTTAGAGATAAAGGAAGGAAAGAATTAAAGCATTTTTGCCACAGCCATAGGAAGACTTTGGAGGACCTTAGGGTCTATCCTGAGGGCCAATACCACAGCTGGTGGTATTGTTTGGGACTGGATGGGCAAAGCTACATATTCATGTTGTGAAGGACAGGGAACATCCTGAAAGCCTTGGAGAAGGAGGAAAGTTATTATTCCTGTGATATCTTTGTTAAAGAAGGGTATGAGAAGCACACAGACATCCTGAAGAGAACAATCTGTGCTCTCTGAGCCAAGGCAAGCAGCATAGGTCCTGAGTCAAGACCCACTGAAAAAAAAAAAGGACGGACTCTCAGGTAGGTTCACTTCTGCATAGTTTTTTACTTTTTCTTACAGGCTGTGAGTTCTTCCTCCTATCCCCCTCAGGTAGAGCAGTGAGAAACTGCAGGCTAGAGCATAGGAATAATTGTCCAACACACTACAGGGAAAGCTGATCTTCTCACATGTGTTGTCCTTTGGCACCATCAGGAAAGCACATTTGTTTTCACCATTTCTCACAATGTCAGTGTTGAACACTACAAACTGCTCTGCTGGGTGCTCCTCCAGCCCTGCTCCCTGATGAAGCCAGCCTGATGAAGCCTGAGGTCAGAGGACCCACACCACAGCCTCTCTGCTTCAAAGCATGATTTAATATTAGGACTTAATCAATTTTAGACTAATGACAGTCATAAATAGTTTCACAAGACCAGTGGAATGAGGAAAATACAAATTTAGTGAAGACTACACTTCAGTTAATGAAATGTTTTGAACTTAGAAATAGTGGTTTGAAATTGAATGTTTGTTAGGCAATCTGGGCCTGTTTAGAAATTTATTTAGTTGAATCTGAAAGTGAAAAGCAATTTCCTAGCTGTGTGTTTGTCCTAAACTTCTTCATCTGCATTTCTAAGGGCTCTTGATATGCTACTTTGTTGAAAGCTCTCTGCTTTTAATGATGTGACAGCTCTGCAAAAGATTGATGGCTGCTATTAATATATCAGAGAACATACAGGTCCCATCTGTATATCTGACTGTTTCACTGAAGAGATGGAATAGATTTGGACACACAGAAAAAGAATAGATCTGCCACAGCTAGTGTCAGATCTCCAGTCTCCTGAAATGTTGTCCCTCTTTAGGAGGACTATTTCTATCCCATTTTGACATTTATCCCCTTTCTGATTCCAATTTTTGAACTCTGCAACACCGAAGCCAAATATGACATGAGTTGTTCTAACTTGGACCTTGGCAGAAGAAGGAATTCAGGATGTAGCAGTAGTTAATAATTTTGAAGTACAAGGTTAAGTAGTCTGAAGTTAGAGAGGAAGAGATCAGCAAAGCACTTCTTATTGATTTGATATGGACACACCAACTGTACTCATTTGTAACCAGCATCTGTGCAATAAAAGATATTAAAACAACATTAAAACCTGTTCTTTTGTATGTTTTACCTTGGGCTTATCCCAGGACTTCTCAGTTTGTTCCACTTCACTATTCATTTTCACACACTAAGATTCATACTCTCTCATGTAACTGTGCTTGATTAACACCACTGCCATTTTTTACTTCATCATCTCTTTAACTTACTGCTAGACATTTTGTTCTTTAATCAAATAATTGGATCCTTTCTTTTTTGCTCAATTTACAATCTCAGCTTTTAGAAACACTGAACCTGATTGTTTCTTATGCCTAGTTCTTTGCCCTCACTTTCTTTCTTTATTTTTTCTTCTTTCTTCTCCTCTTGACACATCATTGTTTCTAGATATTAATAAGTTTGTCATAGGTCTATTGTTGGACAATTATCATTAATACATCCAGCTTAATAATTCTGTGTGTCCTCACACAAAGATTGTGGGCCTGGAAGCAAGGAGGATGTGGCTTCCCATTTATGAGTGCTGCTTTATTGCCAGAGATTCTCCCATCTCTAGAAAGCAGACAGATATGTTTAGTGTTGTCTCCCTAGAGAGACTCTGAGAGTATTATCTAGGGAACCAAATTCCTTGCTAGCAAAACCATTGGGATTACTCCAGGAAAAATGTGACCTAGTGTCTGTGTGGTATTTTAAAAATGCACATTTTCTCAGTATATCTCCTTCCAAAGGAATACAAGCCATCTAACAAATACCAGACTGTCAGTCTGTTCAGGGCTACTTGATGGCTTGAGTGATGAAAGTATAAAACTTGTGATGAATATGAGGAGTTTTATTATTTTGCCCCTTACAGGAGCTTCTGCTTAATTGACCTATAATGTCCTTTAGCTAAGGGCAAACAGTTTTCTTAGAGTGTGCCCACACCAAAACACAGTCTTACACAAAGGAGAACATTTAGCAGAGCAATAAGCTCAATCTCCAAATCTAAGTAGACTTCTTCATGATGACCACACATTTTATTGACGCTTTTGTGTGGCTTTTGCTTCTGAGCTGGCATGGCATCTCCTCAGCATCTGCCCTGTATTCGCAGGGTAACTCTGCATAGTTAAACCATGCCTTGGGTTTAACAAGCTTCAGTTTTGTATTTCACTAGAAAGCAAGTCTTCATTTTAAAAGTCTGGATTTACAGTGACAGCAAGAAGCAGAATAAAACACATTATTAAATAGTGTTATAAATTACAAGACCTTTTATTTGGAAGACAAAAGAAGATGTGTTTACCTATGTGTCCTAGATACAAAGGCATAGATGCTGAAACTTTTACATTTGAACATGTAGCACAGCAACAAAGTGGGAATGCTGTGTGAGGAACATCAGTATGTTTATTGCATAATAGTTTTTACATAAAATTTATCTGCAGTCTTCCATAGCATTCACAGTGATTTACAGGATTCCATTTATATGCTTTTTAAAATTCACACTATTTGTTGTAAGCACTGAAAGCAGACTGGAAACTATTAACACCTATTTATCAGAGTATTTTGTGCAGAAGTCAAATGGTTGCTAATGCTTTTGGAAGATATTTGTGGAAGATACATAGCAATTCCTCAAGCAATATTCATAGTTGATTCAAACAAGAGAAAGAAGTGATTTCTTCTCTTTGTCATTTACCACGAACAGAAGAGTCAATTGCATAAGTTGTAGCTACCAAGGTTTATTTGACCAGCACTGGTGATAATAAATGAGAAGGGGAAGAAAAATTCAGGTTACCGTACATCTGCAAAGGCATATTTTAAAACAGTTAAATATAAAGTCATCTAAACAATTTTGGGCATTAGAAAAATATCCCAAGGAGACAAAAAGAAAAAAAAATAAAAGAAGTTATGTAAAGCCTGATAAAACCAGATTGTTCCTTCTCTTCAATATCTGAAAGTAACATTCCAGCCATAGATCTATACTGTCAGAGAGAGGTGAGACTTTTTGAAAAAACCCATGCAGATTCTCAAGCACATTTCTTTTTTAATGCTTGGGACAGAGACAAAGTGGTATTACATTTCAGTAAGCCAAACATTACAGCATTGTCATATCATATATACAATATAGTATTTGAGGTCTTCTAAGTAATATTATCAAATTGCAATTAGATAAATTTTTACAATCATATGGTGGATTTACTAAGCCAATGAATGTATACTCCTGCAACAATGCTGATGATCTTCAACCTGATAATTGGGGAGATATTATATCAGCAAAGAGTGACTCATGGAACATGTTTTGTGTATGTGTGTGTGGGCCACACATGCACTCTTACAAATCATGCACTTAGCTCCTTCAAACTGTAAATGAGTTACTGTTCTCAGAGGCTGTATATCAGATTGCCTGATGGAGGATACAAGAAATTTTCCATTACAGAAATCATCTATACTTCTGCTTTCTCAGGGGGAAATCCAAACTGTGGTACACAATGGTACAAGAAACTATATATTGTGCTAGCTTCTAGAACTGGCTGGGTCATACCTCTACTAAGCAGGGCACTGCTTGATCTGGAGTATAGCTGGAATATACAGTTTGGTATTTAGCTATGTGGGACTAACATAAAATTGTGCTTCCTGAGCTTACAGTAAAACATGCCTGTAACAGGCTAAGAAAGTTTAGTTCAACCTCATGCAACACTGTGCTTATGCCCAGCTCTTCTCTCAGCTGTACTACTCCTATCACAGTATGGTAACTGTTAGTGTGGTCTGACATAATCTGTGCCGCTATTGTAAATGCTTTGTTTTTCTGTGTATTGCCATTGAGAAATATAATATAATTGCATATTAGATTTTATGCCTGTGGTTCATATAATTTTGAGTCTCCAGCTCAGCCACAAATACACTTAAAATTAAGTTTCTGTATTTTATCACAGATTAAAATGTCAATGTGACAATTTACCATTGTTATAATTTGATCTTATGAATGTATTCCTGTTATCCTGTTAAATAACGCTCTTATAAAAGACTGTTGAAATAACAATTAGCATATATTAATTCAAATTTTTAGGGAGGTATTACCATTAATAAAACCACTCGGGAACACATCTCCCTGCTGTTGTGTTCACAATTATTTAATTTCAATGACTTCTTATCTCAAAATTCAGAACAAAAGGGCTTGACTGAAGACATTTTAAACTGCTAGAAAGTCTAACAAATTTCAAAATGCTTAGAATTGGCCTTGCTAGTCACCTCTGATATTGTCACAGATTCACAGAAAATTGGAGCAGGAAAGTCCTTCATGGGATCATTTAGTCATTTGAACAGAATCAGGAGCTGTCGCTGAGCTCAGTCAAAACAATTCACATCTTATGAAATATAGTTCATGGTGTTGAAAAATTACTCATTATAAATATGTTCTTAGGAGTTGGGGTTTTTTATTCTACAGAAAGAAATATTTCTCATTTTTCATTTTTTACACTTCCTGTACTACACAGCGGATGCAGTGTTTTTCCAGATGCCTGGTTCTTCCAGTCAAAACTACTTTTCCCTTCTAGCCGGCTGTAATCTTTCAGGGTACCCCAGAGTCATGGCACAGCTCTGCTTCTCAGAACATTCTGTTACCCTCCTCAAGCTTAGTCCAGTCTGTGAACATTCCATTTTGCTGATATTTATGCCTGAGTGAGGAGCCTGTCCACTTAACAGATGTGCTAATGAGAGGAAAAAATGGAACAATACTGACCAGTGAAAAAAATGGCAGCTGTAGGTGTTTAGTGTTTCCTCAGAGTTTTTTTCTGTGTAAATTCTTCTTCTTTGGAGAACAAAAATTTTGTTCTTTGTTGGATAGTCTACCATGGAGTTTAAACTTACCATAAAGCAGATTGGCTTTCAAGTGTACACTGTCATTCGTTTAGCTCCCTCTTGCCATTCTCCTGACATGTTTACCTGCCTCAGAAATATCATTGCAAGCTCTCTTGAAGATTTTTGTTAAGCCTGTAATCTGCTTATTGCATTGCTATTCCTTGCTCTGGAGTGCAGCTGCTGCTTGTTGCTTTGAAATTCTCTGGCTTTGTAAAATTCTACCAACCTCTTCAAGCATTGGGTGGGGAAGAATCAAGAGTGACTGATCAAGCATTGAGGCCACTGTGTAGTGTGCTAGGGCACCCTGTTCAGGATTGCAGGAATCTGTGAAAATCCATAATCATACATAATTTAGAAACTTCTGGTTGCTAATCCTAAATTAAACTGGTAAAGAGTTCCTAATGGAACAGAAACCATAAACCCTTCCATGGAAAAAGCTCAACTCAGTGTGCAAAGAACATGATGTATAGCAGTGCAGCTTTACTCTTATGATTTTTTTTTTTTTTTTTGTCCAGCATAGGCAGCAGTTTATCTCCTTGTTCTTGATTTATTGCTAGTTTTGAATCCATCAGAAAGACTGCACTGGTAGCTGCTAATTGCACAGTGGTTTCATATTGTCACGATTTGATAGACATTGTACACGGAAGACTCTTACACCTCATCTTCCAATCTTACTGAAACTCACAGCCAAGCCCAGAGGGAATGGAGTTTGTATCCTCTGAATTAAATTTAGAGCTTATTGGTAGAAACTTTGGATAATGTATGATTAACTGCAGGACTTTCATTTTGTTGGAAAGTTCTCCTCCTATGTAGGACTCCCTGCATTGGGATAAAGGATGCTGACTATCATTTAGTTACTATTTCTTCTGGAATCATTAGTTACAATTTTGCAGTTTCTTCAGCTTATTCTTTGACTTGGATCCACCAAGTTCAGGAGTTCATCAATACATGACATCCGCCTTAAGAAAATGTACAGAAAACATTGCTCTGTCATTTGCTTCATTATCTAAATGCTAAATATGCATATTTTGCTGATACCTCAGAAAAGCCACATACATATTTCAGCTACAGCAATGATAAGAATGCTGGAACACCTCTCCTATGAACATAGGCTGAGAGAGATGGGGCTGTTCAGCCTGGAGAAGGGAGGGTTCTAGGAAGACCTCACTGCAACCCTCCAGTACCTAAAGGGGAACTGCATAATAGCTAGAAAGGGACTTTTCAAAAGGGCATGAAATGATAGAAAAAGGGGGAATGGCATTAAACTGAAAGAGGGCAGATTTAGATCAGCTAGGAAGAAATATTTTACTGTGAGGGGGATGAGGCACTGGAACAGGTGAAGCTGTGGATGCCCCATCACTGGAACAGTTCACGGCCAGGTTAGATGGAGCTTTGAGCAACTTGGTCTTGTGGAAGGTGTCCCCTGCACATGGCAGGGAGTTTGGAAAATAGATGATCTTTAAGTTTCCTTCCAACCCAAACCATTTTATGATTCTATGATTCTAGTTTATTGTTTTAGAATTGTATAGCATTGAGGATACAAAACTATACTTGTCTTGTGATAAATCTTTTGGCATAGTCATCCAGAGCTTATATATTTTTGACTCATGCTATGTTTGTTGACATTGTTCCTAGCTTCTAAATAATTTACTTTAGTTTCCAAATACAGCCTCATTTGAAGTATATAGTTGAATGAAAATATAAGCATGTGCAGTTAGAGCCTATTGACTAATCACATGCCTTCAGAAAAGGATAACTAGCATTTTATCACTAAATTTTTAAAGTAAATACCCGAGTAAACATTTAGCAGTAGAAAAATGCCATTTTCATTAGTGCACGGAGTGAAAGGATTTAGGAGGTTTGGGTTATTTTTAGAGGGGGGCAAGCCAGGTGCTGCTGCATATAATGGTTGCCTGGTAACACATCTAGGATTACAAGATAGCAGGGTCATTGATGTAGGCTTATTTGATCAGTAATAGAGAAAAGAAATAAAAAACCCAGACCCACTCCAGCAAACTGTTCCTTGGAAAGTTCTGTTTGTCAGTGTTTTGTGAGCAATTCAGTAATGCCAAGCTTTCAGAAATATGTGCCCTAGAAATGAAACACCAGAATAGAGGCTTGTTAGTCATTGCTTTTGTTGTATCAATAAGAAAGCCAGTTTTGCCTTTGGGCTTGGACTAGGTTTATTTTCATTTGCCTTGCGTGTCAATTTACAAATACACAAGAAGCTTTACATGATTCTCTGTATGCTCTTCTGCTTTAATAAATATTTGTTGATATTTTGATTGTAATATCTTTGGAGCTGATCCTAAGAGGATCTGAAAGCAAAAATTATTTAATAAGATCACTCATGTATTCAGCTGCTACCTCTCATCGTTGAGAGTGGCAGATTAGGTTCTATGTAGCTGTAGACTGGTGAGCTTTTGTACGCATGTGTATTTAAAGCTATATTTAGGTATTCAGTTGCTGAAAAAATACCCTAGTTTGAGTGTTTACAATGAACACTCTGATTCTCGTAATGCCTTGGTTTGGGCAGCATTTAACAATATTGGCCTCAAATTATGCTTGAAATTGGTTAGCAAATACAGTTGTCACTGTCATATTCTTAAGACCACTTTTTTTTCTCTGAATATGTCCTACCTTTCTGCCAAAAACACTTCAGCCAAACTGGGGACAGCTACAAAAGTTGCTTTGCAAATGGTTTCTCAGAGGTACAGCCTCTTCCTTTGAAGTCTTTCAACTTTCCAAAGACTTTTATTTCAGTCATGGACCAGGAACTCATCCTACATCATATCTCTGTTGTTGTTGTTTCTTTAAAGCTCTGGTGTAAGCAGAAACCAGTAATGACTGATGATGAAACACACTGGCTCTTGAGTTTCTTGTGCAGTAATATTAATATTCCTAGGGTTTGCATGTATGGACTCAGCCCATGACTTCACAGCTGTGGCCTGTGCTGAAGCACAGCACAATGAGTCATAGAGGACCTTCTCATAGATTTGGCAGGGGGAGGGAGGAATTCCCTTTTGTTACCTTCTGGACTGTCTTCATAAGGAACTGAGACAGTCAGATTGGGGAGTATTACCCCCTAGTGCAATTTATTCAAACAACCAGAAGACTCAGCCTACAAAAGAAGGGTATTTTGTCCTAAGCAATTCTTCTCAATTTAGGAGGGTCAAGGGAAGGGTGCAAAGAGTTATATTTTTTTCCTGATCTGTCCTCTTGTTCAATACATGCTTGTGTCCGTCTTTGTGTTCCTAGAATCATTTAGGTTGATAAAGACCTCCAAGATAATGAAACAACATTGTGTCATCTAAACCATAGCACCAAGTGTCATGTCTGGTCACTTCTTGAACACCTTCAGGAATGGTGACTCCACCACTTCCCTGAGCAGTCCATTCCAATGACCACTGTTTCAGTAAAGAAATTCTTCCTGATTTTTGACCTGAACCTCCCCTGGTGCAGCTTGAGGCTATGTCCTCTTGTCCTGTCGCTGGTTGCCTGGGAGAAGAGACCAACCCCCACCTGGTTACACCCTACTTTCAGGGAGTTGTAGGGAGCAATAAGGTCACCTCCGAGCTTCCTTTTCTCCAGGATAAACATCCCCAGCTCCCTCAGTCACTCCTCATATGACTTAACTCTCCAGATGCATCATCAGTTCTGTTGCCCTTC
>VZRZ01004785.1:233331-280542 GCA_013398175.1 Climacteris rufus | reverse complement strand
ACTTCTCAAACCACGACAACTTGCTTGTGAATGGTGGGAGTTTCTTCACCTTCATGAACTAAGCTGAGTTTTGTCTCAGTAACATATATAAAGTACTAAAATGTATTTTCAGTTATGAGGAATATAATTCATCATATGAAGAAACTTCTATATATGCATATCGAGTATAACATCTAGTAGGTTTAGTTTTTTTTAATTTGGCTCAAGTAAAATTATATTATCAGATACAGATGAGCATATTTGAATGAAGAAATTGGATCCTATTTAAGTCCATAGTTTTGTCATTTGCATTTTCTTGACATTTTCTGTACAGTTCCTAATTTTATCACTTCTAATTTGTACAGAAAATAATTTTCATTTTGATTCACACTTACAGAGGTTAGCATTAGACTGTGCTATTATCATTCAGTCATTTAAAAGCTGATAGGCTTAATGGTGTCACATTATCTACCTTTCTAAATTACTGTGAGACAAGTCATTCTTTCCCAGCATATTTTTTCATTACTTTTCCTTTACTTCTCTTAAATCCTTATATGGCCCTTATCATAGAAATATTTATGAATTCACATATCTAGTCTCTTCCTTTTTGTATTTTTTTCCTTCTAACATGATTTTTAAGACCTTTTTCCTAAATTCTTTCCATTTGATCAATTGCCCACCACAATATAAGTTGTGCTGAGCAGTGGAAGACACCTCAGGCATAAAAAATTGTATGTGAGCAATCTTACAACATAAGTGATTTTTTTTTTTTTTAATGCAATAGATGAAATAGATGTGTGTACCCAGGAAAAACGTGGTTAGATGAGAATTGACCCTACTAGAGGGAAGAGAATATACCTTGAGGCAGTTGGGAAAAAGAAATCTGACAGTGCAAAGGTTGCTGTAGTACAAGGCATCATTCCCCTCCACTAGGAGATTCAGTGCACTCTCTGAGGCACTTCTGGTCTGACTGGATAAATTTTGCCAAGGAATATTTCATTTTTCTTCAGAATTTATGTCGTCATGATCTAAATTTTAAACAATGTGTAATCCTTGAAGTGATGGCATTTTCCCAGGATGCAAGAGATGTCATTGATCAAAGAGAGGAACAACTATGTCTTCTTTAAGGTACATCACAAAATTACAGAATGCTTGAGACTGAAAGGCATCTCTGGAGGTCCAACCCTACTGCTCAAGCACAGCCACCAAGAGCCAGTAGTCCAATACAATGTTCAGAGAATTTTCTCATGTCTCTAAAGAGGGAGACTCCACAACATCTTTGAATAAGCCATGCCTGTGCTCAGTCATCTGCAGAGTAAAAGTTTCCTGATGTTTAGAGAAAACATTCTGTGCTTCAGTTTGTGCCCACTGCCACTTGTCTTGCCACTGAGCAGGACTAAATAAAACCTGACTCCATCCTCTTCACACCTTCCCTTCAGGTATTTATATACATCTGTAGGATCCCCGCTGAAACGTCTTTCTCTATGTTTTGTTCCTTCTCATGGTTAGCAGATATCTTAAAAATTGTTTACATTAACTGTAGTAGATTTATTATCTTTCTTTTTATTTTTTCCAAGTTCAGCTTAATAATTCTTCTTGTGTTAGTCACTACATGACTGAAGGCTGACAGGGGAATGTGTAATACTCCTGAGTGACTCTCAGATGACTGACGTCTATATCTTCTGCTGTTTCCCTGAAAGTGCTAATGATGATTGAACATTATTGCCATACTGAAGTTTGCATGTGAGCTCCTGAATGCTCAACAGCCAGGTCGTTCGGCACTTTTTACAATAAATATTGTAAAAATATTTTTAATTATCAAAATAATGTAATGTGGATAGCAATACTAGGCAGCCTGGGTTCATGAGTTCTGCATGGATATTAAATTTGCTTTTAAATGAAAGTGTCATTGATAACAGCAATAGTGCAATTTACCACTTTTTTTTTTTTTTTTTGTAAACTGTTTTGGTTTACTACAGCATGATATTTTTATTAAGAAGGCAGGTGATATAAAATCAATAGAAGAGTTCATATTGATTAAACACTGCCTTTCTTACTGATGTTTGTGAGGTCTTTAAGAAACAGTTCTTGACCTTTTGCTATTTAATACTGTTATCAATGGCTTGGAGGAAAACAAAACTGTTGTTGATTGAATTTATAGCAAATGCACACACACATAAAAGAATGTAAAAAAAAAAAAGTAGTATTCAGTAGGGAAATGTAGGTGGTTCTGTAAGTGTAGTATAAATACACAATTTGCAACTCAGACAAGTCACATTTTGGTCTAGTGAAGAGTGAATAGAAGCCACACTTCACAGCTACTAATGTTGTTTTGAAGAGCAGTTGTTTTTAAAAAGGTATAAGAAGTCACAACAAGCATGTGCACTCAATACAATTCCACATTAAAAAGGCAAATGTGAGACAAGTACATGAGAATATTAAGTAGAAATGAATTGTGCTACTTCTACTCAGGTGGCTGCTGCTTCTGTTCTGAAATCCAGAGTTTAAAAATTGCATTGATAAATTGGAAAGGATTTATTAAATTACTCTGAGGGATTCAGGGAGCTCAAATTATGAATTTAGCAAAGGAAATTGTGTGTATGGCACTCCTTGTGCTTCACAGCTGGATGTTCAGCAGAGTAGACTGTTGTTCTCTCAAGCTTTCCTTGCTCTGTGATGGAATGTCCCACCAATTCCCTGTCCTTGCTAAATTGCCTGGTACAGTCATTGGTGTCCTTTTCCAGATGTGGCAGCTCAGCTATGAGATGCCTTGGTTCCAGGATCACCACTGACAACTTTAGTCATACCTTTCACTGTAATCCATACATGTTGTTTACCTGGCTTTGAAATTACCAAAATATGTTGCCAACACACTTGCAGTGGTTTTGGGAACAGTCATTTTGCTTCAGTTACTACACAGAATGTCAGGTCTTGGAAAACACCTGAAAATCAGAGGGGGTTTTATTTGGCTTCTTCTCTCTCCTTTCTCAGAGCTCACAAGGAGTAGTGCAGTGTATCTGGAACATCTTTCGAGCATTGGATGTCTCCTCTAAAATGTGCTGCCTGGTTGTTCATGTCCTTTGCATGTTCCTTGTGTGTGGTGTCATTCTGCTCATTCCCTTCTAATTTATTTAGTACAGCAGAGCTGTAGCTCTTCTTGCTCATGTTTGGGAGTGTTGGAGGAAGGGAAATGCAAACCATAGACATACCTTTATGCTTTTGATGAAACCTTTAATTCCTTCTAGCAAAACCAGTCAAGGACAATGGACTTATGGCAGGATCACAGAGCAGTTAAGGGGTTCACTGGTGTTGTGGGTGCAGCAATTCTCAAACACATACCCATACATATTGTCTCTCACAAGGATGAGAGTCCTTGCTTTTGTCCTATTTCCCACTGTTTGGCCAAGCAGGCTATTCTGGGATCCAATGGGACTGTGACATTCCCATGGGGCTCTTCAGAGGTCCTGTGTCCCACAAGAACTCCCTGAACAAATCAAATGCTCTTGGGTGCTGCTGCTGTTAATCTGCCCTGGGTCATTCCTGCACAACCCCTTATGTTGTTCTGGTTCTCTGGATTGTCCCAGACAACTGGGATCAATCTGGCCAACCATTAGCTCTTGTTTCTCGTCAGATCCTGAATGGCTTTTCTCCAGTGTCATCTAAACAAGAAGACAATTTTGGGACTATCAACCACATGGTGCTGTTAAGGAGGTTGTGGGAATGGGACAGCTCCACAGTGAGAATTCAGTATTTAAATAATTGCTTCTTGAAACTGACTGAATGATGAGATCACCAGGCACCTTAGACTAGTGGATCTATTGTTGATCTGAGAGTTTGCACAGGCAGATTGCTCTTAGTTTCTGCTCTGTTACTTTGCTTCCACTTTAAAATGTTTTCCTAATTTGTCAGTTTTAGTTCTGTGGCATTTAATCTCAGAATTTATCCTCAAAACTGAGGAGCAAATTTCATAGAAGGAAGAAGAAAAGTCCAATAATGAGGTAAAATTGATTCCACAGCAAAACCCAGAATTTATGAACTCCACATTGATTCCCCCACTTGTTAAGCGTGATTTGATTACAGTTGATACAAAATTATATAACAAATAAAAATCGTTTAAAGGATTCTCAAATATAGCAGGAAACTTTATAATTAATTATGGCACATGGAAGTTGTAGATAGATCTATTCTGTTTAGGAATAATTCACATTTAAAATATTACAATGATTTGTATTTCATTTCATCCACAGAAGTTAAATCAAGAAAGTTGTATGTAATAGAAGCAGGCAGATGATGTGATTATAATTGCCGCCCTCTGCCCTGTAAAGTCCATGAATCCATGAAATAAATGAAAGAGATATTGGAAATTTTTTGCCATATTTTCTGTTTCATCAGTAATGTCAGGTCAAATTTTTCACAATTGATGTCCTACTAAGCATAGTGTCAGCAGAAATGAACCATCCTCACATTTACCTGCCCATGGCTTTCCCTACCTCTCCAATCTGCATTCAGATCATTGGATCTGTAAATGGAACAATTCAGTTTTGAAAAAATAATAAGGTTAAATCACCTACACGCATTCAATGTAAGTTTAATTTTTAAAAGTAAAATAACTTTAATTGGGTATTTAAAAAACATTTGTAAATATGTTAGGATAATTTGCATTGGGTTTCAACCAATTTCACACCTCCAAAACTTTGAAGTTGGTACTTGCCCAATTCACTGAATTCCTTGTGCTGGGCTGCAGAACCTCCCCATCTTCATGTCAGAAACAGCAACAGCAGGAAGGAGGGTCATACTTTGAACAAATACTTGTCTGATATTTATTATTCTGTAGTTATTCTTTTGCTCAAAGCAATAGACACTCATCCATGTCTTTGATACATGATCCAAGGACTGAAGAGAAGCTGCAGTTGCCCTCCAGGAATAAATACTGCTCCAGAATGCAAGTGCCAAACAGGGGTCTGCTAAATAAATCTCATGGAGAAAGCAGGAGAACTGACAAATTTCCCTCCTGCTTTACAGAGCTTTTAGTTCTGCTTGTCTTGACCTGCTGAATGATTGGCAATAGCTCCTTTGCTGTTTTAGAACTTCACTGTTTCCTCTGTCAGCTGTGAGTGATCACAACCCTCCAACAGGTGTTCCTGTCCCTAACTTGTTTCTATGGAAAACTATGTTTTGGGCATAGAATCAGCAAAGTGTTTAGAGCTATTAAAAGAGTTCCTTTGGTAAAATGATTAACTAAATGCTTAGTACTTTCTGTATGTTTTAGTTAGAGGTGCAAATATATTTTGAAATTAGATTTTACAGCATGATGAAGGGTCATACAGTGAATTCAGATTTTTTCTACAATTATTTAATTTTATTGATAAATTAACCTAACTATCATATAAATGAAGCATGTGGTAAAGCCAACGCATTAAATAAAGCTAGTGAAGAATCTCATGTTACTCAGTTATAATAAATCCAAGGATTTTTTCTTTCATTTTAAAATTTCCTTAAAGGATATCTAATCTAACTCAATGCCTAAATTCACCTTGCTGTCAGTTGATCTTTATTTTGCAAACGTATTCCAAAATATGTATAGAAGTTAGAGACTTTCTACCACTTTTAATTTCATTTTCACTCAATAAAATAAAGGATCCAGCCTTTTCTAATTTCCAACCCACTTGCATGGCACACATTGATTTAGGCCTGTGTTCTTGTTGCTCTTGCTTTTCAAATCTCAGTGGGAATCATTTTAATCTATTCTTAAGAATGGTTAAATCATGGAACCTTAGCATACTGAAATGTGTTAAATTAGCAGGAAGAACAAAGCTGTCGTTGTTAAGCAGATAACCTGTGAGCTCTGTGGCACTCTTTTATTTATGGACTTTGTTACTCACAGTGTGATTCTGTACAATACAAAAAGGGTTTTCTCTAAAGACTAATTTTCAAAGACTTATGTGTCTATGACTGAAGAAAAGCATTTCTTCTCTCCAGATACACATGCCTAAGAAAGATTAATAAAGCAGGAAAAAAGGTCCTCTTCATAAGACACCACACTAGACATCTTATATATGCATCACAATGTTGTGCATCAGAGGAATGGGAAGGAAATAAAATCCTGTCCCTGGAAATTGGTGTATAAACAGTAACTCTCCAGAGTCTCAATCAGCATAAATAAATGTGCTTATCTTTGCTAGAGTTAGTGGCACTGTGTCAGTTCAGGCCCAGTGTCGATCTGATCCCGTAGCGTTGAAATAATACATCTCCAGTTACTGAAGTAAAGAGAAATCTAAAGAACCATCCACAGAAAAAAGATTCTTTAATCTCTCCATGTAGCTCTCATTAATAACCTTTTCAGCTCTACAAAAGTTGTTTATGATATTTGAATACATTTATTTTTTAAAGAATATATTTAGCATTACCTTTCCACATGTCAGAGTCAAAACTCATTTGACATATCAGGTAACAAAACCTCAACAATAAATCAGAAACTCTGTGATGAAAGTGCTAGAAAATGGATGGTTTGTATATGAGCTGATGTTTCTAACCTTGTAACATTTCACTGAAAAAAATCTTTAAAATATATTTTTATGCTTCCTTTTTAAGGTTTACTGCTACTTGTTAGCATTCCACATGAATAGTCTCCTGGAATACTGTAATCTTTTGTTTGTGTATGCTTTTATGAAAAGAAATTTCACAGGATTCATAGAAGAACCTCCATTTTAGGTTTGGGTCAAGAAGCAAATAATACTTGTTTTAGATTTTTTTTCCAACTGTTTGTTTTCTTTAACAGAAACCTTGTCACTGAATAAGCATCTTAGCATGTTAGCTGTTTTTTTTTTTTAAATCACAAATAAATCTTTCAAAAATATCTATGTAAATAGATATCATATAACTAAAAAGGTGTCGTGGGTTGCCCACATTCTCCACCAAGAATCTTGTGGTTTGAGGCTGGCCAAACACCAGGCCCCCATGAACTATATGCTCACTTACCCTTCCCCCACTTTGCAGCTGGACAGAGGAGAGAAAATTTTAATGAAGAGTTCACAGAGTTTGAGGTAAAGAGGGGGAGAAAGGCTCTAACTAAGTACCATCAAAGTCAAAACAGGCTCAACTTGAAGAGATTAAATGAATTTATTGCTAACAAAATCAGAAGAGAATAATGAGAAGTTAAATGAGCCCTCAACACACCTTTTTTCCCCCAGACCCTCCCTCCCACCCGTGCAGGGAGAGAGGGGTGGGGGGTTTTTTGGTCAGTTCATCACCCGAGATTTTTCTTCCTTCTGCTGCTTCAGGAGCAGGACCTGGTTTTTGCTGCAAATGCTGTGGCATCAATCCCCTTTCCAAAACTGCTGTGATGTGACTTTCTCCCCTCAGGTAACAGTCCCACCCAATACTGCTGCTGCTGTGGGTCACTCTGCCAAGGAGTGCAATCCTTCTAAGGACTGGTCTGACTCAGGGCAAAGCCTTTTTATCAATGATGGCTCCCACTGGAAAACGGGAGCAAAGCTTCTTTATCTATGTCAACCCTTATGGGACCACAGCCCCCTCCAGGCATCCACCCCTCCTGTTTCAGCATAAGCACCTTCCCCCGGCTGGGGGTGGATCTCTGCATCTCTGTGGGCCTCCAGTTTGCAGGGGGACACTGCTTTAACATAGTCCTCACCAGAGGTGGCAGGGATGCCTTGGCCTTGGTGTCTGAAGCACCTCCTCCCTCTCCTTCTTCTTCTCTGACTTTGGTGTCTCCATGGTTGTTTCTCTCACATGTTCTCACTCCTCCTCTTCATCTAACAAGAACTAAAGCTGGACAGCCCTGCTTTGTCTTGATTTCTTCTTAAATATGTTGTCACAGGGGCATTACCTCCATCTCTAATTGGCCCAGCCATGGCCAGCAGCACATCCATCTTCAGAGCTATCAGAGATTGTCTCTGCTGCATGTCTGGGGAAGCTTCGAGCAGCTTTTCACAGAAGCCATCTTTGTGGCCCCCCCACTACCAAAAAACCGGGCCCCACAAAACCAACACAAAATGTATTTAGGAAAAATGCCCAGATGTAAACTTTTGATCCTACTCTTCATATTCCTTTTAACTGTGCAGCTACCCAGATCCCATGGATGCCTTTTTGTTCACTGCTCCAAAAATAGCCAATCATACTGTTTCTGCTACTACAATTGATGGGCAACTGAAGGCACAGGAAATATTTTGTGTGAGCGTATGTTCACTGCTGAATCTGTCATGCTCCTGGAAATGTATGAGAAGGGGAAACAAGGAAAGGATGGAAAGGGAACTTTACTGCAAGTTGCAGCACTGACCTAAGGGACCTCTGAGTCATTTTGAAGAGTTCCATCCAATCAAAACTCAGTGTAAAATAAAAATAACTTGAAACACATCTAAGAGTCATATCCTTCTTTGTGCTTTTTTTTTTTTTTTTTTCCTTCTGATTGGCTTGAAGAATTTAAAATTTTGGAACGAGATGATCTTTAAGGTCCCTTCCAACCCAAATCATGCTATGATTCTAAATACCTTTCTTCACCCAGGTGCTGCTTTTGAACAAAGAAATTTGTGGTTTTTTCTACCTCTTTGGTTTTGCAGCTGCTGAGATCCTAATTTCAGAAGAGTTTCCCTTAAGGACAGATTTTGAGAAGATGTGGGTGATATACAGACAAAAACCTTTGGTTTTGTAATTCCTATGAGAAGCAGCTGAGAGAGCTGAGCATGTTTAACCTGGAGAAAAGGAGGCTCAGGTGAGACCTTATCGCTATCTACAACCATCTGAAAGGAGATTATAGCCAGGTGGGGGTTAGGCTCTTCTCCCAGACAACCAGTGACAGGGTGAGAGGATATAACTGTGCCAGGGGATGTTCAGGCTGGAGGTTAGGAAAAATTTCTTACTTGAAAAAGTTGCTAGATATTGGAATAGGGCTGCCCAGGCATGTGGTGGTGTGAGGATCCCTGAAGGTGTTCAAGAAACACCTGGGTGTGGCACTCAGTACTCTGGTCTGGTTGACAAGAGTTTGGTCACAGCTTGGACTCGATGGTGTTGGCGGTCTTTTCCAACCTAAACAGTTCTATGATTCTTTTCTATGAACCCGTGGTATTCAGTGGCACGTGGGTGACACTCAGGACATAGTCATATATTCAGTAGCTCTAGCTGTTCTCAATTTTAAATAGAGGTGGTCTATTTTGCAGTAACTTTATGGCATTTCACCTGTGGTCACAGAAAGGTCTGATGGAGAAGTAATAGGGTGCCAGGGATGCTGATTTCTTAAATGACTATAGCTATCTGTGGAAAAGAGTCTTTGATGATTTCCCCATGGTCCAATGAGAAAATGAAGGAAAGTGACCAAAAGATGAATCAACAGATACTTCAAACACATACAATCTACCACTAACAAAACTCACAGCTGCATTTCTACATGTTTACTATGTCAGCTGCATCTATTGTGTAAGGATAGAACAGCATAAGTCTGAAGTACTGCATATCCTGAGCCACTATATTAAATATTTTTTGAATGAGTTTCACAACCTAACAATAGATTTTTGGGCTGGTATTTTGTCATTTATGCCATTTATGTTACAAAGACAGCCCAGACAGGCTTACCTGGTAGGGTTGGCCACAACTAGCCTGAGTCTGCTGCATGGTCAACTGACCTGGTCTTGAGAGACTTCAAGATATTTCTCCCTGTGTAGTGTTGTTGTATCATCCAATATCAGTGTGGTGACTCGCCATGCAACAAACCTCTAAAATGCAGTTCATGAGGAAAACAGTGGAAGTTGTCAGTCCACTTAAAAGAAACCACATCAAACGTCTATTGGCAGACAGTCAAATAATGGTATTTTTCTCATTTTTTTCACCTCCTGTCATTTCATTCTGTCACTCTCTAGTAAGCTCTGCATGTGCAAGCACAGTACTGCAGTAAGACCCTAGTTCAGCAACAAGTTTGAGGTATAATTAACATTGATTGGAATCACTCAGATTAAAGAGTATGCTTGATGGTAAGGAAGTGCTTTCGCTGAAGACCTAAATTTTTGGAGCATCACTTGGCAGGTACTTTGCCATTTCCTTTTTTGGTCATCTGCTCTTTTGAACTTAAACGAAGTCTTTTTGAATCTAAAGTGGATCTAGACCCTTTCCTAGAGAGAAAGCCGTACAAGGAACAGCTGAGGGAGTTTGAGTTGTTCGGCCTGGTGAAGAAGAGACTGAGGGCAGACTTCATTGGGATCTGCAGCTTCCTCACAAGGGGAAGAGGAGGGGCAGAGACTGATCTCTTCTTTGTGGTGACCAGTGACAGGACCCAAGGGAATGGCCTGAAACTGTGTTGGGAAAGGTTTAGGCTGGGTGTTAGGGTAAGGTTCTTCACCCAGAGCGTGGTTGTGCACTGGAACAGGCTCCTCAGGGCAGTGGTCACAGCACCAAACCTGATAGAGTTCAAGAAGCATTTGGACAATGTTCTCAGGCACATGGTGGAATTATTGGAGCTGTCCTGTTGAACTTTGATGATCCTGACGGGTTCCTTCCACCTCAGGATATTCTATGATTCTATGATTTACAGAGAGATTCAAGCATGACCCATTGCAGACTCCTTTAGGCCATAGGGTTTCAAGAGGTATAGCAGTAAAGGGTAGATAATCTTTGTACTGGCTTTCTACAGCAGAGTGAAATTCAGACAGGCTCAGCAAAGCTCAGGAGAGGAGAGTCTGTTTAAATAAAAGCACTTGATTGCAGAGGTACTGCTAGTCTATCATTGAAGCCACAGGAGAACAATCTCTCTCTGCATAGTAGGAAGAGAATGGAAAGATCACCATATAAATAATGTACCATTATTTGATCCTATTATCCACACCCTTCTGTCCTGTGGTGGTCTCCCTAGGTGTCAGGTCAGCTTACATGATCAGAATGTATTTAGGGCTTTTAGAACTGTTACCAGAGTTCTCTTTGGAATTGTACTCTTCTAGCTGACCATAAAAATTCATTCCGAAAGTTCATTAAGTGTTCATAAGAATCAAAGTTCATAAAAAATGGAAGTACACTCTTTTTCTGAAATTATTTCTCATTGCTACTCAGTATTTGTGAACCAAAACTGTTACAATTTGTTCTTTAGTATAGTTGATTAGATACAGCTTAAGAACCTTTTTGTTCCAGTTTTTCCTCAAAGATTTTTACACTAAGGATGATGAATAGTCATATGGAGTGATTTGGGAAAGAACTTGACTCAAATGAATTTACAGGACAGGTAAGTACAGCACAAATTTCTCTAGGATGACCAGGTTTTTCTATAACATTCAGGCAGAGCTTGTTTAAAAATTACTGCCCAAATTAATGACCAATGAAGAAAAGATGCAATAACACTAAGATAGCTCAGGAGACAGATGAGATGTTACACCTAAGGTTATCTAAAATAAGGTTTTTCATTTATTATGTCTTGTCAAAGTCATGATCCTGCCCAAGGTAAATTCCTCAACTACTAAAATTATAGTGCTTGAATTTTAGAGTGGCTAAACATTCACATACACAGCATCCATCTTTGGCTGTGAAACTCCATGTACAATATTTATTGTGCAATATAAGTCCATTTAATAACAACTAGGTCTGAACTTCATTACTGCTTGGTGACAATGTGATGGTTTCTTGTATACGTTACTGCCTGCGTACAAAAAGTTCAGCCATTTACTTCTTCACTATTTTAGTAAAGAAATTAAAGACTGAATGGATAATTTTGAGGACTAAACTTTTTTTCTTCTTACAGTTGCTTTCACCAGGTGAAAAGCAATTAAATCTGGCAGAGCTACTTCACTGGGTTTGTGCTGCGGGTAGCAAGCGCGAGTAACTCGGAGTCTTTTGCGTCGATCCAGTTTGCCTAAATAACGTGACTTCGGCGTTATCTAGTCTCCAATCAGAGACGAGCCGAGCATCAGAACTCCCGCAGAATCTTGGCTTTGCTCACGCACTGCGGTTTAATTTATGCAGGGAAATAAAGAGAACGAGGAAGGATTCTTTCCGCTTATCGCGGTAGGTTTTATTCCTGCAACGTGCTGCGGAGACAAGGCAAAATGGCGACCGGGGCATGTTATAAAACCAGGGCGAGGGGAAGGCAGTCGGGAGAGCCAATCACTGCGGAGGACCACAATGATTGACAGGGGCACCGGCCAGTGAGCCAGCCGTCAGTAGCCGGCATGGGAACCAATGAGCTGTTCCCCTGGGCGGGGACAGCCCCTGCCGCTCTGGGCCGGGACGGCCCCTGCCAGCCGGGCTGTGCCATCCCAGCGGCTGCGCGGGGGTGGGGAAAGGACCAACACCACGCGGGAGGGGGAAGGAACCGGCACCCCCCGGCCCCGGCCCGGCGGGCACGGGCCGGTCGCAAGCCACGCGCAGAGGCATTACAACAGGTTTGCACCACAGTTTTTGGCAGCAGGGACGTTGCAGGGTCGACTGTTGTGCAAAGGCACCAATGTCAGAAAAAGCCAGTTCCAGGCAGTGACAAGACAGACCCGCCACTGGCCAGAGGTGAACCCAACAGCAAAAGAGGAATTTCTGACCATAACCTTTACTGCTCAACCTCCTTTGCCACTCATGGGAATAGGAGGAAGTAGATGCAGGGAGACCAGGGGATTGGGAGGGAGGTGGGTCTAGTTTTGTTTCCAACTATCCTACTCTTTTAAAATGACATTGAAATAAACTAATTTCCTCAAATCAATCTGCTTTTCTTGGAACAATATTTAGTGAGTAATCTCCCTTTCCTTATCTTTCCTCAGAGCTTTTTCATTGTATTTTCTCCTCTGGTCCTGATGAGACAACCTGAGCAAGGGTGATATAGTGGCTTGGTGGGCATCTGGCAGCCTGCAGATGTTAACTCACAGCTAATACCAGGAATTTTGCCTATATTAGAAATTAGAAATTTTAAAATAATAGACATTGTACTTTAATCATATATCACAGGTTTATATATGCCCACAAACATACATGCATATGTGTGTGGATATAAAGTGCCAGACAATGGTATAAACCTGGCAATTTCAAAAGGTCAGAAGTACTTAGGTGCAAATACAAGAAACTGATATATCTCAGATTGATAGAAAAATTGCTGACAGCATATCATGTCTCAACTATTCAAATATTATGTCAAGTCATACATGCAGTATAGAGGACTGTAACACCTTCTGGTTAATGTGTCAAGACTTGTGTCAACACATGCCTCGTTATTTCCCAATGCAACTAACTTATTGAAAAGAAAAAGATATCACAATGCTGCGACAGGCTTGATTCTTTGCTAATGTTTTTCCAGTGACCTCTGAATTGTTGTGGCATTGGAAATATCCCTCATTCAGTTCTACTCAACAGCGTTTTTAACATCAAAAAAAATTTATTTTCAGATGCCAGATATTTCTGCAGCTGGTTAAAATGGAGATTTTTACATGAAGGAAGTTGTGAGAAGTAGTTTGTGATTTTGAAGTGCAGATGGAAATAGGGATATTTAGCAATGGGGACAAAACCAAACTAACACCACTGACATTGTCAAAGGTGAAAAAGAAATTTAAATATTTGAGTCAAACTAGATTTTTTCCCTTTATATCATGTGTTACAAAGTGCAGCTATTCTGTCTACCACAACCTTAAAAATGAGCAGCTGGATAATTCTACAAAAGGAACCATAAATAATTAGTGATCATCTCAGTTTTTATAGAATGGAATTCTGATTTTGTTTAATACTTTTGTGCAATTATCTTATTGCTTTTGAAGTTGTTTCACATCTACGCATTTGGTAACTAAGTCTAGTTACATTTTTACAAGATAAAAACATATACAGGCAGTCTTATTTAACTTTGGAAATTCTTAAATATTTAGAAATATTCACACGAAGGGTTCATGTGGAATAAATTCACAGGAAGAATTTCTTCACTAAAATTTTTGTCAAGCACTGGAATGGGCTGCCCAGGGAAGTGATGGAGTCACCATCCCTAAAAGTGTTCAAGAAACAACTTGATATAGCACTTAGTGGTTTAGTTGATATGATGGTGTTTGTTAAAGTGTTGGACTCAATAATCTTGGAGATCTTTCCCAACCTTAATGATTCTACGATTCTCTTTACTGCCTCTGAAAAATGGTAGGGATAACATTTGGACTTTTCTGTCACTGCATTAATCCAGATGATTTCTAGGATTAAATTGCCATGCTTAAAGACACAGGCTTATCCTTCTTTGTTCCAAGATGATGTTTTTTCTGTCATACATGCACACAAAAAGCTACAGGTGGATTTTTAACATTGGACAGTGCCACGTTCTAGTCACCTCCATCTGCCTAAGTTACTGATACATTTTGGTTCCAGAACAACCAACTTTATTCTCCTTCAACTTGCCTCTAGGATATATTGATTTTAACATGAAACATCTTCTTTATATGTTATACCTTCAACTTCCATCAACACCAGTCTCAGCCACATACCCATAACACAGATAATGTTTTTTCAGGCACAAATAGACACATTTTTTCCCCTCTGGTGTTCCTTAAAAACCACTATCAAAGCTGCCCAAACATTGTCTATGGTCTTTTCTAACTCAATCACCTGGTTTCTCTCTGTAAGCCACTGTGAGGATTAGAGTTTTCTTGAATCCAATTAATCCAAACTGTCCTAGACACTTCTGTGTTGATTATATGGGTATTTAGCCAACTGGTTTAAAATAGGTGAATATCTTTTAATTATCTTGAGTTCAGTGTCAGGGATCTTGCCTTAACTAAGAAGAAAACAAGCATAACCTGTTAAATAAGTTATCCTGTCACAGTCTGCTCCATCAGTATATCCCCTGTCAGTAATTTTCTTGACAAAACAATTTATAGATTAATTTTTAAATTCTGATTCTTGGAAATAATCAATCTTCCATAACTATGAAGACTGTGTATACATGTGGTGTCAAAATTTTCTGCTCTTTTCTTATAATAGTGCACTCTTAAGAAAATGATTGGTTTACTTGTCACAAAGAGATACTTTGCATAATCTCATTTTTATCACAGTAATCCGTCAATATATTGAAAACCGTTTTGTCAGAATGTTTAAATAAAATAATTATTTAATGTGGAAGTGCTCTGAGTGGGAAGAGTGCATTGTGACTGTTCATTCTCACTTGTTTAGTCTTTAGCTGTAAGTGATCTCAATGAAATACCTTCCTGAAATTTATTGAGACAAAGGTAATCACATAAAGGGGGGTATTTTTGTTATTTCTATATACTTGCCTCAGTGAAAATATCACCTTGTACTTAATTATATTTTCATCCCTTCTAAAGTTTTCTTCTTAAAAATACATGATAGAGGAAAGTAGATGCTCTCTTCAGTCTTGAAGATGACAAGGTTTGCTTTTTTGAAATTTTATTTATATTATTATTTGTTTCCAAGGGGCTCTGTAAGGCTAAGATTAACACCTGCCCTTTCCCCATATAAGCTGTTGCCACCTCCTGCCTGCTATGCCTGTTGTCTCAAGGGGGATGGTGGGAGCAATGCTGAAACAGTGGCAGAAATGTTTGGCAGAAATTATCCACAATGAAATACAGTATGATTTCCAGCATTTTCCTTCTTCTTAGTTAATCAAACAACAAAATCAGCCTCATGCTTACTTAGTCTTTTGCTCTATTTCAATCCATTGCTCCTCATACAAAGTGTGCACTCTGCTCCCAAGAAGTCTCCTGAAGGGGAAAGAGGAAGCAATAAATGAGCTGATAACAACAACAGCTGGCTGGGTGATGAGTGGGAGTTTCCTGTCTTTTATCAAAGGCATTGGAAGGCATTCATTCTGATCCAGATTTCAAAAATGCTGTGAATAAGACTCAATAGCTTCATACAGCTGTGTGGAAACAACCTTACACACACACACACACACATACACAGAGTGTACAATAGCACCAGGGTTAAATAATTTACTGTAACTGGGTTTGCACAGTTTCTCAGTTTTCATGGAATGCAAAATTTAATTTACTAACTTTAGTTTAAGAGGGATGTTTTGAGGACATCTCCTAACTCGAGGACAACCACTTGTCCTGGCTGTTCAAAGACTATTGACGGCTGAGGAATTACTGCTGCTTGTCTGGTAACAGATTATTCCTCTGTTACATATGAATGGGTGTGTTCTCAGGCTGCAGGTTTGGGCAGACATCAAGCTGTCCCACACACTGACACAAATTACTGGTCAACAAAGCTCCTGATTAATTTTTTTTGCTGTACAAAACAGAAACGAGATATGTTGGGTGGTTCAATGGAAGAAGAGTTACTTTGCTGTGATGAAAGAACACGTGATTAGAGATAATTTGGTTTTTGGCTTTGAGTAGTTTTTCCTTTGCCAGTCATCATGGAGCAGACAGACCAGATGATTTGGAAATGCAGTTGAATTCGGATAGGAAAACAAAACTGCTTTTACAGCTAAATTGTAAGTGCAGCATTATCATCAAGAGAAGAGGAAAGGAGATTCATGCTTCCGCCATGTGTTTTGCTCCCAGCAACATGACGACTTTAAAGTGTTGGCAGTAATCATGAATCATGAAGAGTGGTTTAAATTTTGTTTTGTCTAATTCTGGAATGCGTTTTTCACATTTAGTGGTTGCTTTTCATAGTGGCTCTAAACAAACCAAGAACTGGTAAAAACGCTTCACGCCTTGCTATCCTATGAAATGAAACCATAAAACTACAGGTCCTAAATTATACCTATCTATACTAGCAAATTTTCTCTAAGACAGATGTTTTGCATCAAAACCCTTGGAAAAGGTCATGTTCCATTCATATCTTGATGAGAAATCCATCTCCAGTTGACAAACTAGATCATCCAAAGGTTTGAAACCTGTGAATAAAGAGTACTATATAAATCTTCCACAATACTCTCATTACAGTTTTAGGTACATTATTTAAGTGGATGCAATAGGTACTTGTTTTAAAAAGAGACAGCTTCCACAAACTCACTGACAGCAGGGGTTCACTCATTAAACTTGTCAATTTCCCCATAAATCCTTGTTTTACTGTATGTTTTTATAAATGGCTCAGTGTAGGTTGGTGTTAAGAGCCCTAGTGCTATGCAGTCTATTTATTGTATGTCACTTGTCTATGTTTTTACATCACCTGTGTCTTTAAATCAAATTAATTTAAACGTTCACGAACTGGCAGAGCATTCCTAACTTTCCTCAACGTATGTAAAGTCTATTCCTGTTATAATTCTAGGCTTTGGTCATTCTAAGATGCATTTTGCTTTGATGTTATGGCAACAAGTGTTTTAGATCTATTTAGACTACTTAAGCAATAGTTGAAACCTTGTTTGATTTCATTTCTTACCTTTTTTCTTTACCAACCTTAATTTGCTTTGAAAAACGAGTATCTGAGGGTTCTTATTCAAAGTGGTGGTTTTTTTCCTTCTCTTGTATATTAAATTGTTAAAATGGTAAAAAATAACTTTCTTTTTTTTTCTACAAAATTAGAGTTATCAGCTTGTTTGCCCAATTGAGTGAAATCACGTGACATGCATAAACACAATTCTGTTTTCTTTCATTACTTCACTTTAAGATACCTACAGTACAACATTTTACAATAAATTGTTTAGTGTCCAGAAATTTTCTTCCTTAGGTATTTGTTTGGCTTTTTTTCCCTGTAATCCTTTTCTGTGATGGATGCCACACCTAGTTATCTACTACCCACACCCTTCAGAATTCCTTCCAGTGGGTGCTAAAAATCTGTGACAAATAGAAAAAGACAGTCAAGACCTTGCATATAGTGACAATTCAGTCTCCCAGTCATTTTTTCAGTCCATGGACCAATCTATTTGGACATACCCCTGCCTCAACTAAATGTGGTGCACTGGTTAGTTAATAAAACTCTTGTTTCATGTTTATAAATGAGACAAGTTCTGGACTGCAATTCAGTTTCGTTATAAAGAGTCTTAAACTTTAGTTCCACACAAATTTTAAGAACTTTAGTAAACGGGAAACATCTGACATGATAGAAGGCTTTTGACAAAATAGGAAAAACATAATTCACTAGTGTGGAAGTCTGCACCAGTGACTAATGTTACACATTTCTCAGCATCAAAGGTACGTGTTTGGAAACTTTTCTAAAAGGGAATGGGAGGTGAAAGGTATTTTCCCTGAGATACCAAACTAACAGCCTCACACATATGGAATAATCTCTTTCTTCTAGGTAGCTGTGGGGAAAAGTGAATTCAGGACAGCTGCATGAATGATTTTACATTTATCCATATTTCTGAATATTTTTTGTACGCTTCAATTAGTAATTTTCTATGTTTCTATTATATATATATGACAACACATTATGATTATAACTGTATTCATGAAAAGATGACAGTATTGTGTTGTGAAGTGCATGAATCATATGTTCACTTTACAGTTTGTGCATTGACTTGGGAAAGAAAATCAAAGTTATTTTTAAAAATAAGTAAATAAATAAATAAGGTGCTTATACAGCAAATGCTTTATCTTAGGGAGCAAGGATGCTGTCAAAAGATCCCTCTTTTTTTGCTCCACATTAACGTGTCTGAGTCCAACCTTTGTGGCAGTGAAAACATGACTTCCCATCAAGGATTCTTTTGAATTTCTGTGACACGGAAATGATTTCATAACAAGGCAGGAGGGCTTGCAGCCTCTGGGTACAGGTGTACTACACAAGAAATAGCATAATTGTCGACTGAGCTAGAGGCTTGTTTTCTTTTTAAACTCTGTGAGCTTTCCTTGATCTAATTCAGGCTAAATAGGCCACTACAAGACATTTTCTGTTTCATCTAAGCCAGTACAGGTGAGCAGTTGAGAATGTCCAGAACTAATAATTTCTGCAACACAATGTACACACGCACATATGCACATCCACACTTATGAAACAGATCACCCTTCTCAAAGACTCACATGAGCAAACTTCACCTTAGCAAAATTGATGTGATTGTTTGTTCCCGACTTTCCATACCAGCTCAGACATAGCTGAGCATTCCCAAAGAGTGGAATTTTTTATTTTTGAAAATAGAGGTCTGCCTGTATTAGACATAAAACGCACTTTTCTAAAAACAGGAGGAGTGTTTGCTATTTGTTTTACAAAAGATTCTGCAGCGTGCAGGCTCCAGCTGCACTACTGTCCTTGGCAACTGCTACAAGGATCACACTGAAAATGAGCCTTCCCACTTTCAGCAGTTAATGTAGAAGCCTAAAAGATAAGGGACTAATGTGTATGTCTCAAATGCTGACAGCCAGATATCTGTGGAGCCAACCAAGGACTGTTGGTAATAGCAAACAGCCAGGGACTGTTGGTAGTAACACACTGTGAGAAAGAACAGGATATGGCTGGAGCAGGGGTAGAGCAGCACTTTTCTGGGACAAACATGCTTGTTTTGCCTCCTTGACATAAGCACAGCACAGCACAGCACAAGAACAGGAATGAAGCTGAGAATTGGGCATGGGCTGTAGCAGGGGATCAAGACCACCAAAGACCCCTGAAACCTCCAACCCATTTCTAGAATGGTCTAGAAGAACAGATTATACATGAGAACTAATTTGCATAGAAAGTGAGAAATATCTCCAGGGTGGGGAAAATATATCTATAAAAAGGTATCCCATCAAAGCCCAAGTATGTGGGCACCCCAGGATCCTGGACACCCCAGTTGGATCAAGGCTGGAGCCAGGAGCGATGATCTTTCTTTCTCCTTTCTTCCTTCCCTTCCTTTCTGTCTCCCCTTCTTTAGTTCATCTGTCTGTCTCTTTTCCCTTTCACCCTATTGCTTTATACAAATTTCACTGCTGTGTGCTTATATAGACAGTCAGGGACCGACTTACACCAATTTCCATGCCAAGTGTGTAATTTACTAATACAGATTTGTAATCTTTAATGGACCCTTTGACATTCGTTGTTCATTTTGACTATAAGCATCTATGAATCTTGGATGGTCCCTGTCTCTTAAGGGTGGGAGGTCACAATAGTGACATGATGGAGTACCAGAAGATGATGACAAAAATGGTTAAAGATAAAGCAAAATAAGACAAAAAATAAGCCATAAATAAGCAATAAGACAAAAAAAAATAAGTAGTAGGAGAAAGACTACGGGCCTCTTCCACCCTCTTTGCTTAAACTTTAATGTTCCAAGGAATCTAGGGTGAAGTCAGGTGTGTATCATGGAGGAACTCCACAGCTTGTTAATTTTTGCATTGTAACTTGTCACCAAACAGAACATGGATAAACACAGGAATCATGTTAGGAAACAGCAGAGTGTTTGTTGCCATTTTGTTGTAACACTAAGTAGCAGTGACTTCAAAGGAAATTGTTACGGTAGGATTTGTCTTTGAGTGGACAGAGATGGACAAAGGCATTCAATATATATGTGACATGGGCCTCTCAAAAACCAACTTGTGCTTTTATGTGGAGAATTGCAGCTGAGCTATGTAGCTGAGCAGGATCTGGGCAGTATTGTCCCAGGGCTTCTATTTCACACAGGCAGAGAAGAGAAAAGCTGATTTATGGTTCTCAGATTATGTATTTTGTCAAAAAGCAATCACTATAGACATTCTGTGCTTCATTCAAAATTAATACAGAACATTGTATATTAATATTCTCAGACAAAATATTGTGCTGTTATTATTTGGCTGAAGTGTACTTTGTCCTCCTGCCTTCTAAAATTGTTAAAATTTGAAACTATCAAAATTTACAAATACTTCTCTATTTCCCTGGATAAAAGTATTTTATTTTGAGACCCTTTAATTTCAGATAAATGCACTGATTACAATCTAAATGTCAATTATAAGTAGTCTTGTAGACATAATAAAGCAAATGTTTACATTACGTTTGACATAAACATTAACTGCAGAATTGAATACTATCACAAATCAAATCAGTGACCTTTCCCCAATGTATTATAAAGAAATTAAAAGTGCTTTCAACCTCAAATGGTCAAAGGAAAATCAACAAACAATTACTGCAAACATCCCAGTCACCGAATGACTCAGTGATCTGATTCATTCAGATTCAGGCCAGGGAGACACAAAATAAAACCCATCTGCTTCAAACTATCTTGTAGATCAAGTTTAAATTCCAGTTTTGCTTCTATAAGAAGCGGCTTTCTCTGATACTGTGTAGAAGGACAGCATGAAAAGATACTGATAGCTAAGAAAAAGAGATTGAGACATGAAAAATTTAAGATAAGGAAATGCAACGGTTTAGTTACACATATTTGCAAGACTATATTGTAAAATGAGACTCACAATTAAAGAAAGGCCAGACAGGAAAGGGAGATTGCTAATTATATTTGAAGGTGACAGAAAATGAAATTAAAAGACCACATTGAGGACTGCAGTGGCAAATAGAACCAAGAACGTTCAAAGCAGTTGATTCAGAGGTAAATTTAACAACCTTCCTAAAATAAGCTTTATGAAACTACGTTTTGAAACAGGTGAAACTGCTGAAACTGTACCTAAATTATAACTGAATGCTAAAGGAAGTATAACAGATAAAAAACATCTTCTCTGCAGGCACTGGATTTCTGTGCTGGGTTCCAGACTCAGTCATACCTGACTTTACTTTTGAAATTACACTACCCTTGTGTTGCAATTCATGATTTTTTCTAATCAAATTTCAGCACCACCTTCTTCTCAGCCTGCTTATATCTCAAACTTCCTATTTGTCATCTTGGTTTTTTGTCCAAATTGACATTCTTTCACTTATACAGCTTTTTAATAGTATTTATTTATATAGTTAATTATACATGTATTTTACAGGCTGTTTTTAATTGTCATTATTGTTGAAGTTTTATATGTGTGTGGTAGTTAATTCCTCTTTAATTTGGCATGTTTGAGGATTTGCTATCTGGAAGTCAAATAGTCATTGCTAACTTTTAATGTATTTAGGCATTTACCTGCCATTGAATTCTAAAATGACTTAGAGTGTATGTATGTTTGTCATTTTTTTTTTTTTTAAAAAGCTAATAGCTTTTTAAAAAACAGTAATAGCATGTAATATATGCTACATATTCTTTTTTAAAGAATTACAGTTTTGAATTGCTAGAGCTTTATTATCTATTTTGGAACTTTTAAAAAACCTCTGTTTCCAGAGAGCTTATTCAGCCCTATGGATCAAGGTCATGATGCAACATCATGCATTATTCTTGTTTTGTGGGTTTTTTTTTCCATTTTTGTTTGTTTTTTGGTTGATTGGTTGGTTTGATTTAGTTTTTAATGGAGTATTTTGGCTGGTCTGTGACTATGAAGTGAAGACTAGAAAGAAGGTATTTTCATGACTTTTTCTATTTCATAGAATCACGGAATGGCTTGGGATGAAAGGGACCTTAAAGATCATCTAGTTCCAACCCCCTGTGAGGACACCTTCCACTAGACCAGGTTGTTCAAAATCTCATCCAGCCTCAATCTGAACCCTTCCAGGGATGTGGCATCCAGAGCTTCTCTGGACAGCCCATTTCATTGTCTCACCACAGTCACAGAAAACAATTTGTTCCTAATATCTAACTTAAATTAACCCTCTATTAGAACCATAGAATGGCTTGGGTTGGAAGGGACCTTAAGGAACATCTGTACTGTAATCTCTATGTCATTTTTTTGTTCTAAATTAATTCTTCCTTGCCTATAGTATAGTAAGGGTGAAGATAAATGCAAGATGAGGCTTAAAGTCTAGTCTGTAGCTACATATAATTTACAGCATGTACTAGCCCTGACAATGAAAGAAATTGCAAACTCTAAAGCTGACTGCACATGGCACAAGGGGAAACCATATTGTCTCTTGACTACAGCATATAACAACCAAAAGTTATTACAAAACCTATGATTTATCAGTATTGCTCATTTCTGCTTTGGGGTTACATGGAATGCCTATTTTACCCTGAAGGGATAGAAATAAGAGAGCATAAAACTCTGTTGTATTATGTCTGCAAAAGCATTATAAAATAAAGATAAGCATTGATCTCTGGGGACACTTTAACATGTGGCAGTGTGCGTGGCTAAAGCCACAGCATGTAAGCCTCAACGGTGGTGGAAGAGAGCTCAGCACACTGCCCTCTGAGGCAGCTACTCTGGTTAGGGTGACACTGTTACCCATTCCATCATTCCTTTCGGTTGCTGTTTATGGTTACGCAGTTGTGTAATGTTCTGTATTTGGTTATGCTCCAGAAAGTTCTTGTATCCTCAGTTACCCATTGGTTATGTTGTAATTTCTGTTCCCCGATTGGCTGTATCCCCCCCTGCCTTTCCCTATATAAACCCCTGTCAGTCGGTGAGCTGTGTTCTTTGTTCTGGACCCTTCAGCTCACCTGGACTCTCATTCCTGCTCCTGCTCCCAGACCCTTCCCTGGACCCTCTCCTGCTGCCCTACCCTAATAAAGAGCTGAAAATACCGGACAAAGGCCCCTCCTTGGTCTTTGTTCTCGCCGATCCGCCGAAGACCACCGGGCTCTGGGCAATCCTACTCAGCAGAGGAACCGGCACTGTCCAGCCAGGCACGGCTGGAACCCTGCTTGGGGGAGAAGCGCTGCAGCTTGGCAGCCAGCCCCCGTACCACCAGGGGAAGCCAGTGCAGGACACTGTGCCCCCTCGGGTCTGTCCCCAGCCCTCGGCAGAGCGCATCCACAGCAGAGTGGCTACATTAACAGGTGTATTTGAAGCTAATATCTGCTGATCATGGGTAAGAGGAATTGCTGCAATATTTATATAGGTCTGGAGGAATAAAACTGACTGAGTTGTATTCAAAATTGCTCAACCAAAAAGGTACATTTTAAAAGATGTTTTCTAAGAGTTCTTAAATAACTTCTTTTCTCTCTCTCAGCTTCCTCAAAAAAGATCAGACTTAAGTCTACTTAAGTATTTTACCTGAGGGTATCTAGAGAAAGGGCCAGCATCCACAGCATGCACTCCTTTCTCACTGGCTTTCACTCTCTCTTGCTGTATTTTTAATCAGACTGATTTACTTTAGCAGGCATATTTTCAAATATTCCATGAATTTCTAGGAAGCTGTAAAAATAATCTATGCTACTGAGTTCAGTCTATCCAATAGAGACTTCTTCATCTTAACAGCAGTTTTTGCCATTATCAATCTTTAGGAACTCTGCCAAGCCATGGAAATATAGTATAGATTTAAAATTTGCAAGTTTCTCCACTTGTGAAGCAATTCAGAGACAATACTACCTAAAAACCATTTCAAAAATCCAGGGCACTTTAGCATATGTCATGTTATTGTTTTTAAAGTTAATTTTTTCTGCATCTAAGTTGTGGTTAGATTTAAAACAATCCATAAAGAGCAGAGTATGAGAATTTCTCAGACTTGAATTTTGCCTGCAGTGAGTTTTTAAATGGTTGTGCTATGTGTGTTCACCGTGTAAGTATAATATAGTCAGGAATACTAGGAAACAAAGTAGACATGTTTCTTACACTGCACCGAGGGCTTGAGAAATAAACAGACACTGTTACATTATTGCTCAGTTTGAAATGGATCCAGTTCTGCTGTTGTCATAGTTTTATTTAATTACTCCAAAACTGGTAAAATACCAAAATAAATAATGTCAAATATAAAATCAGTGATTTCTGTTGTAGGATACAAGTATACTGACCTCCAAATCACTTTCCTATGGTGTGCAGAGCTTGTTTTTACCATGATAAATGTTTCTGCTACAACTCATAGAGATTTTTTTTCTTCTTTTTTCCTTGTGAGAGTCCAGGTAGCAAACACTGCTTTACACAACTACTGCTCTGGATAACTCTTATCTTAGTGAACATAATTTTGGAATTTTTGTATTAAGTCCTACATAGTCTGTGATTCTATGTCCCTCATGTGTGATTTCCGAATTTCAGTTGAAACACTTCGTTTTTAGGAAATTAGACCTGACAACAGCCCCTGAAAGAAAAAATATTTGTAATGATATTTGCAGATATTATTGTAGGGCATTCAACTTGAGCTGCTGTAAGCTGGTTGACATATTTACATAGTAATATAGATATATTGTACATATGAATTTACAGAGTTTATATATATATATATATATATCTGCATATATATACATGGGCATGTATATTATATATGCACATGCCTAATTGGAGGTTATTATGGAGTGTTTGAAAAATTAATGAGTTTGTCCACTTTCAGCAAATCATCACTTGTTTGACAGTCGATATCACACAGCTAATGATTAGCTCTTAATCACTTTCAATTGTCAGCAATACATATTCAAAGTAGTCAGTCCTCAACATTTACACCCTGAGTGGGCTTCGAGTATCCAACTCCAGGGACCTGACACTAAGTAGTCAGTGCTGATGGTCCTTGTTCCATTGGACAGTGAGCTCCTCTCATCCTCCCCTTTGTGCTCCTTATCCCCTCCCCAGAAGAAAAGGAGATGACCTCATCTGCCCTTGACATAGTGCATCTTATTTTTGAGAACAAGCCTTGTGCTTGTTTTGCCAGAAATCTTTCTTGCTTATTCTGTAGGATCATTCTGGTTCCATCAGTCATCTGTCCTGTTCATCCTGCAGAACCATTTTGGTTTCATCACACATCTTTATTGACTGCTGTAAACCCTTAGCTCTTGCCTTGCAGTTTTTACTGCTTGAACATATTCTCCTACACCCCAGTTTTGCAGTTATACCACAGATCACCGACTGCCTCTTTGTGACTGTGTTGTTTATATGTTTAGGTGTATATACAAAATTGTTAGCACTCATACAATGCTATAGAATTCTATACACAGTCACAGATTACCCAGCTTTAATATGCTTGTGCTCAAGACAAACATGTTTAGTATAACCCCCTTGGTTTCACACCTTATGGGTGCCACAAGTGCATCTGCTACATTATCCCTGGAGAAACTCTGCTTTATATGAAATCTGGGTTCCTATTTAGAAATATACTGAGCCCTGCAGGGTTAGCTGGACAAGATGTTCATAAATGGTTTTAAATGTCAATAAACTAGGCTTTGATTGTTTTGTCTTAATTTAACCTTTACTTTGAGACCAAATGTAACTGTATTTTATTAGCAGATAGAAATTCCATAAATGAAATTACTTATACATGAGTGATATTTACTTCTATAGCTTCAGAGGTTTGGCCTGAACTGAGAAGAAGATGTAGGCAGGATAACTTCTGATAAGCAAATTCAGTTAAAAGACTTGCACATAAATATGTACAATAAAATCTATTGTACATCCAAAGAAACAGCAAAAAAATTACTTGTTTACAACCTTTTTTTTTAAACAAAATTGTAAAACAAAATTAAATTTCAATTTGGAGTTAGATACATAAAGTGCATGCTGAATTTGGGGAGTTGTGTATTATTACTCAGTGTAAGAAGATCAGAACTAAAATAAGCTTAAATACTTTTGTACTTTACATAACATAAACAAAATTAAGGATGTATGTCCTGAAATTGAATTCCCAGTAATAAATTAGGTACTTCCACTTCCTACAGAGTGAGCAAAGAAGGTCAGCTTCCCAAGAAAATGTTATGCCACACCAACACAGAGGACAAGACACAAAAGCCAGGAAAGGAGAGAAAAGTGGTGATGCCTGGCCTAAGGCACCTGCTTGGAGCCATAGCTGGACTTTTATGAGAAACACGTTTATAACCTTCTTCCCAAGCTGAGGCATCTCAGGAAAGAGTGGTATGGATAGCCCCTGCCTTTTGCCAAGTTTAGACAGGAGGCAATGACTGCATGGAAAGGGGAAGAAAATGACAAATAGAAACACTTTCTCCACTGTGGTCAAGGTAGCTGAGTGTGCTGGGGTATAGTCCAAGGATCTAGATAATGGATGAGATAAAGCCATTTATCTACTCAGCCCAGTACCTAAACTACTTAAGGCTTAGGGAAAAGCCTAGGATAGTTTCTGCTGTTTTCTCAAATTGCTGATTCATAGAATTACTTCTGGTGTTTATATAAATATATAAATATATATAATATAGAGATAACTCTGATAAACCAGGACTCCTAAAGTTCAGTGGAGGGGTAGCGCACCTGGGATCACAGAAAGATTGAATAATAGCCTAACGATATGCAGTATCTAAAGCCAAAAAGCTTATGGTAAAACAAACAAACAAACAAAACAAAACAAATGAAAAAACAAAAACAAAAACAAACAAAAAAACCCAAAAACAACAACAAAAAAACCAAAACCAAAAAAAAAACAAACCAAAAACCAACCAAATAAATAGAAATAATTCAGTGTGAGTGGTGCTTTTCTGATTTTAGCCTCAGCTGAAAGATCAATTTATAACCATGCAGACAGCCTTATTGTGAGTGCTGACGAAGTCATACAGTTGTATTATAGCACTGTTATGATGAAGATAGTAGGCCCTGATGTGAAGTGGCATATTTGAAATTAAGCACACTGCCTCATTTCAGGGCTTCCCGAGTGAGGATGGCTCCCCTCCAGTGGTTCAGGAACTCACATTACGCGCATGACAGCCTCTGCTCTCTCTTTGACAGACCGACAAACAGTACTGGACTAGCTTCACTCTGTTCTGTTCACATGCCAAGATGCCATACCACTTCTACCATAATGGAAACTATGTGGTTTTGGTGGAGATTCTCTGTTACCAATTCCTGCTGTGAAACTCTCTGGCATAGTAAGAGTGGTAAAAGCCCCTAAGGGCTTGGTTTTCCTCCTGAAACATTTGCTGTGAATGGATTTTGGGGAGGGAATGGTTGAAAAGAGCAATACAGAATTCATTGCTAAGAATAAAATTATGTGGAGACAGTTTTTGACTTAAAGCTAGTATTATGTCAGCATACTTAGCCCAGAGTGTTTTCCACAAAAGTTGTATAATGTTTAAATAGAAAAGAAAATTTCAGGACCTTTTCCCTGATGTGACTTTGCTTTCATTCATATTCTTTATTCAGCGACTTGCTTGTGCTTTTCAAATCCTCACGGTTTAAATAAGGCTCAAGAGAGGAAGTTCAGCAACTCTGTTCAGCTCAGATAAGCACTGTAGAGCCTAAATTCCTATGTAAACCTGATTAAGATGTTACAGGCATTTGGAAATCCAACTTGTGCCTTCACCACCTTTGTTTCTTTGTTATTCCTGACACCTGAGCAAGGCTCTGGCACAATGCAGCCCTCCCCCTAACCTGTCCCTTAGCTATTCATTGCATGCAATCCCTGTAGTCATTCCCTGCTGATGGCAGAACATTCTCCAAATAACTTTCATTTGTAGAAAAGTTTTCAGGTCTCATTGGCTATAACAATTTCAGCATTGGTCAAACCCGAGCATGTATGCTTCAGATATTTTTCTCCCTTGAGGTTACAGTTCAGCCACCATGTCTCAGAGTCAGCAAAGAGGTTAAAATCAGTCTTTACAAAATATGTTACAATGCAGTGTTTCCTTTGGTTAATGTTTGTGGCTATCGATTAATTTGTCAGTTAAGTCATGCTTCAGTGTTCTACAATTTTATCTGTTTAGCTGTTTTAGCTTACATGCATAATACCACTAAAGAAGTTTAACATCTGCCTCTTTATCTCCTGCTACAGTTTGTTGATTAATTTACTTGAGTCCTCCTAGGACCAATTGAACTGCCAGCTTTCTTCCAGCTCACTCCTCTGTTGGTTGATCTATTTCTTTCCTTACTGAACACATGGAGGGGTGACCTGTGGGAAAGGGTGAAATAATCTTGATCCTTTATCAATCATCTCAACTTTTTTGATACCTTTCCATAGAAGACCTCACATGCCACATGGTATTGCAGAGGGATTGTCTGTCAGGGTACATGAAAGTACCATGTGAATATTGTGAATATCTTACTTTGATTAACTACTGGCCTGTAATTCTAATGTATGAGGAACTGTAATATTTGCTGGCCAAAAAATAAGTGCTAGTTAAAAAAAAAAAAAAAAAAAAGCAAAAATATAAATGAATTTAAGGTCTGTTTTTTGTTGCATTTCTAAATAGACAAAGAGATAATAGAGCCAGAACTGAGCTTGCATATTTAAAGACGGGACTGAATGCCAAAATGAATCCTTTGTGGTTGTTCATGGGCCAAATGAGTGGATATATAATAGAATCTGCCAGTAATGACTCCAAAAAGCAGACTGTACATGACAAAGAAGTAGCAGAATACAAAAAATGAACCTGTCAGATCTATTATTGCATCTGGATTTGATATCAGTCTTGCATAGCATAATCTTTGATTGATAGTGTTATTTAGAAATACAGTGAAAAGTAATAAGATGTTCAGTATCTTATTCATTGTCATGCACTTGTCAGCCTGTTTATATCTTATACTTTATATTTCTTTCATTTGTAGATTTTAAATGATGATAAGACTAGAATGAAGTAATTAAAATGACAATGCCTTCAAAGGACTCTATTTTTCCATTCTTATTCATAGCAACTAGTAACTTATCCCATGATTACTCCATTTACTTTAAATAGTGATTATCAAGAACATACATGCTGCACAGAAAGTAAAATCAGGAAAAAGAAGATACTGATTTAAAGGAACCCTATCAAAGCAAAAAAGTGATCAGTTTTATTTCAATAGCTAGAAAAATGCAAATATAAGTCTGAACCTATTTGTGTTCTCACCCTACTGTATAATCAATATTTAACACTTTACTGATTGTAGAAGACCGTTATGTTCTGGCAGTTTTTCTAGACTGACTTTTGTTTCTGCAAGAATGGCAATATTCCTTTTGACTACAGCACTGTTTGGATCAAGCAACCTTATCCTATTTACATCTAATGATTTTACTTCTGTTGTGTAAATATGGCCCTGGTCAAAAATCTTCCATTGCCTTACAATTAAAGAGAGAAAATGCCAAGAAATGTGATTTTTAACTGAAAAAGGCTACTAGTAATACTGCTAGTCATGGGACTGAGTTTGTTTTTAAAACCTTGTAGAAATACAAGAACTAAATGAGTAACAATGTGAAAGCATTGGAAGAAAGGGGTTTGGAATGAAAATGAAAGTTTTAAGATAAAAATTTTAAGATAAAAATGTCTGTCTATGTAAGAAGGTTTTTTGGTAAAGATTGGTTTTTTTCCTTTGTTACAATTACTCTGGAAAGCAATTCTACTCATCTTGACTACAGAAATTTTAAGATGTATGGATTCAAAGAGTCCTTTGTCATTCTTTTCAGGAGTGTGATTTTTTTAATAGTGTAATTTTGAACTAGGAGATCTGTGTGGTATCTCTTTTGCAGCATGTATTTGCTACTTGCATGAATGTAAGAGGAATGAGTGACCCTGCCTACTGTTTCTTCTTGTTTCACAGGAAATAAAATTTCATCCTTAAAAGAACTCCTGCTCACCTTTCTCACATAGGTAAGCTTTCTTTGGACAAAGTGAGAAATACTGTGAAAATCAAGCAGCTGGTGACTCATAGAATGTAAATACAGAGTCTGTTTGATCTTGTGTACCTCATCTATCACAAAATATGTAACTGGACATGTGAAGACGGATCTAAGGTATTTGTAAGTCAAGTGAGTCTTCAATATGGTATTTGGAATTCTTAATTCCTTTGCAAAACAGTGTGAAGTTCTAGGCATAAAAAAACCAAAACCAAAAAAACCAAACCAAACCAAAACCAAAACAAAAACAAAAAAAATGAAAAAAACAAACGCAACCAACCACCCAACCAACCAAAAAAAAAAAAAAAACCCAAAAAAAATCCAAACCAAAAACTACCAGCACCAAGAACAACAAAATACCCAACCCACAAAAGAACAAAATAATACCCAACTTCACCTTTTATGCTAAATTTCTACAATGATACACTCTTCTTTTAGATCTAGCACCCTCTGAGCGGGTGAAATTAAACAGAGTTATTTCTATGTCTGATAAGGATGGCTTCATATTTTCCTTGGCTTTAAAGCCTCTAAAATGTTATTAGAGAGCTGCAAAAAACTTGGCATTATCTGCAACTCTTGCTGGTATGTTTTTTCTAATAGAGACCTTGATACTGTAAAGAATTGCATATATCAGGAGTTATGGAACCAATCCTACTTAAAATCATATTTAAACATTTGGACATGATATGTGGCAGAAGACACACTGCAATTAGGGATAAATAATTTGGCATGCAAAAGACTAATCGACAAGCAATATGTGATTGTTTGAATATTTCTTTGCATTTTCTTTGTAATACATCCACAAAGGCCATTGTTTCACCCTGTTAAACTAGGAGATGTGGAAATTAGGTCTTTAAAGGACAAGCAATTGAAATACATTTGTAGGATGTGTCATTTGTCTCAGGAAGTCTGTAAAGTTCTTTGGTGAAGGAAAATACTTTTTTTTTTTTTTTTTTGGTAGCAGATTATTTCTGGAAACATTACATACAGAATTATTATAATAAGACATGTTTGGCACATAGATTTAGGTTCAAAAGAATCACTTCTGGAGTTATTATTTTGGAACCAAAACTGGAGACTTACTGTACTGGAGGATAAGCAAATAACAGAACCCAATCACTGACCACAGTCCAAGTAGTTACCTGTTTCTTAAATGCACTCTACTGGAATTAGGGACTGAGATTCCTTCAGTCTAGATCTACACTTCTGGTATAAAAAGCCCAAACTGACAAAGATAGGAAAGAAATAAAGGGACCTGACTTGCCCAGAGTATTGAAGAAGATGAAAAATGGACTTCTATGGCAATGTATAATAATTGCCTTCCTGACACATAAGAATTTCTCCATGGAAATTCAGTGAAATAGACTGGAAGGAAAGGAGGGAAGATTCATATTTCTCACTTCTGAATACTTTGTGTAGACTTTCAAATTAACCAGCTGGTTTTCCTACATTTATTTTTTCTGATCAGTATAGATTTTTTTTTCAGGGAGTCTGATTCAAAGTGGAAGATTAACCTTTTCATGTTTATCTAATTAATTTGGGCTCTAGAGAAGATGAAAAGACTCTTGGAACTGCCTTGGACAGAAGGACTTATCCTCCAGCCTGCTGAAATCAAAGAGTAAGAGACAATATGTACCAAACTTAGACATCTTGTGCATTAATTCTGTAGCACCTACTGAATAGGATTTACCACTTTCATCATTATGGTTGTTAAAGGTCAGTTAAAGATTTGTGGTGACTGTCCCACTGTTCTGGCCAAGAGTTCTCTCACATCAAAAGGTTACACAGTCCAGACTGAACCTGGGAAAATGCAAACATAATTCTTTAATAGACAATGCCTTGATTTATAGCAGTGGAATGAGACCGCCATGAGTGGGGGAGGGATGACAATGAACAGTCCCTTGCTTTTATCTCCTACAGATTAAGGAGATCCCTAGACTAAATAATCTGGGAACAAAGTCTTCTCCTTTGGTATTTGGATTCCTTGAACTGAAGCAGTGAAAGGAACACAAAACACAAACATATTTACAATTTTTTTAAGATTTCAAGCAGAGCAACAAAAACACATTTCCAGCTGAAATGAACCACTTGGTCAGATGGAAAAAGCTTTTGGGTACAAATTGACAGAAATGTCAGAAACCTGTTAGTTTCTTTGCCTACTAACTCTTCCCTCACAAGTTAATAATGATGACTGAAAGAAAGTAAAAACATGAAGTCCCAGGGGTGGTTATTTTTCTTTTTATCTGATGGTATATGTGGGTTTTTTAGGTAGAATAATTTATATTTAAAACAGTACAGATTAATTTGTCTTAAAACCAAGGAGAGAGAGAAAACTGGAGGAACTGCTAGAGTAGCAAAATGTAGCAACGCACTTGGCAGAAGCTGCTGCTTTTGAGTTTCAGGCTTGGTGGGAAGAAAGCCAAGGCAAAGCCTTCTTCCTCCCATATCTGAACTTCTGCCTGAGCTGTGGTAAAATCCCATATTTCCCTTGTGTTACCTGTACCCATATCTCACATGCCATATATGACTATGCCCTGGAAAGCTCTTCTCCACTGGTCACTTTGAACCATGCCGTTCCCCATTGGATGTTTCCTGGTCCCTTCTCCCTTTAAAAGAACCTTGCAGGGCCTCTTCCTGGGTCTTTCTTCTGGGTTACTCAGCCATCTGGATAACTTTGGATCCTCAGAAATGCAACGCTGGACTTACAGTAAATGGCTGTTATCCCGGGAAAGGCCCTTTGTCTAAGCCTTTTATTCTTGTCGACGCTACCACACCACACCTGGGGAAACTCTCATCCTAGAGGAGCCAGCAGAAACAGGTTATCTGCGGTAGCTAGAACTCTGTCCTTTGGGACAGTTACACAACTCTCCCCGGCAGGAATCACGCACGCTTAAACGCACTGTCGCTACCTCGAGAGCTTCTGGGCTTAGCACTTTAGCAAAAAAGACAAGCAGAAGCAGAGCTGCATGTCACTGCTTTGGAACAGCAGTGCGTCTTTGGGCACTGTAGGCTCCAGCAGAACTTCAGAGCAGCTGGAATTCAACAAGATCAGCAAGGAAAAGGATCACTCACTGCTGAGAATCACGGTCTGTGTGCTGTTCCTTGAAGGTGTGGCAGCGTATGTGGCAAAAGCCACAGCCCCACAGGCTCAAGACTGGTGGGCACAGCCTGAGGTTGCCACAGTCTGAGGCATACTCCTGCTCAGGGTGAGTTTTTGGTTCACCCCCAGCGTCCCTTGTACCTTAGTTTACATATTTCAGTTGGTTGCTACATTACCTGTTGTTCTTTATATGGTTATGTTCTGGAAATTTCATTACAGTTCGGCTCTCTATTGGTTATATGTTAATCCTTGTACCCTCATAGGTTACTTTCCCCTGCTTGTGTCCCCATAAATCCCCTGCTGTCCCTAAGACTTTGCCTTTGGTAGCTGAAGCCTTCAGCTCTCCCGGACCCCTGCGCCGCCTCTCCTGGACCCCGGACCCTCTCCTACCTTCCCTGCTGCTTCTCCCAGGAAATGAAAGAGCTGGAAATCACTCCAAGGCCCTTTTCTCGGGTCTTTGTCCTTGCCTGCACCTGCACCATCAGCCCGGGGCTCTCTCTATCACAGAGGAGCCAGCACTAATGAGCTGCTGGACGACGCCCTGTGTTTGGGGAAACTGCAAGCTGCAGCCCCTGGGAAACCAGGGTCACTCCCAGAATAACGCTGAGTGGCCTCGAGCAGCCCCCGGAGCCAGCGTTATGAAGGTATGGAGTGCCATATCCAGAATAGCCATTCTTCCTAAGATATCTGTCAGCTCAGACTTTCTGATTTATCTGTATTCTTTTTAGCAAAACTCCTATTGTTTGGCAAAGAGCAATAAATATTAAGCTCAAGGAACACATGACATCATGTAAAATCTAAACTTGAGAATGCTATACAGTCTCAGTGCAAACCAGGACACAGCATAACAACCATTTTCATGGCACAGAAATGAAACCTCTGATAGTCATGTACACAGGCAAGTTGTCTGTAATCATTATATGCATGCTTTGTCACAGTGGATCAGAAAGTCTCTCATTTTCCTATATGAGTCAGTAGATGTTTGGCAAATCAGTATTTCCACTAATATTCCTCTAGCATAACTCAAAGACATTAATAGTGAATAGTTTTTCCCAGAAACACTTGAAGAGATAAAAGATATGCCTGCTTCTCTTCAGTCTCTTTAGGACTCCACTGAGAGAAAAAGTACTGTGCCATGCCATGGGAGTAGATATAAAGAGAAACCTTGTTGAAAAGTACATTTTTAGATTTCATTCACTCATTCATCTGCCATTACTGTGGGTAAAGTGAAAATGCCAGCAGGAGTTCTGGCCAAGCCCAGAAGAACGGTACATGAAGTAGCCATCAGCTTCCAAAGGAGATGTCTAGCTCTACTCAGGACCATGAACAGATCCCTAGCATGCTTTTTAAATCTTTTTTCATCCTTTTAGTCAAAACCCTGTTAACTTCTTCTGCCCTTCTTGGTATATAGCAATGCTTTCTGGACATGTTTTATTTTGATTACTTGAAATATAGGCAATGAATATGATTCTGAATATGAAATAGAAGTTTTACTTTGGGCACAATGAACTATGTGTCTTCTCAAAAGGCTGCAAACACAGTTGTGAGAAAGATAAATCATCCATTGACATCCAGCCAGCTTCCAAGATGAACTTGGGGAAGCAAGAACTGAGAAGTTCCTTTAATACTGAAAAAAAAACCCAGCAGGGTACTTATTAATGGACATCTGTTTCTGTGAGGAGTGGAAAGTTTGGGTGTTTTCTTGCACATGGATTCAAAACATCACAATATTCTGCTCAAGTCAATTCTTAAAAAAAAATAAAAGTAAAAGAAACAACAACAACAAAAAAAATTATTCCTGGTAAAAGAAATTCCAGATGGTGTTTCCCTAGAATACAGGAAATACTCGTTCCAGTCCTGCAGTCCAGTTTTTTAAATGGGAAATTTAAAAAGAAAATCCTTTAGTGTTTATTCTGCCTTTCACTTGCTACCTATGCATGTTGGAAATGTATACAATGTAAAGACCAGAATGTTTTCTGCATGCCCCATAACAAGGGCTAAGGGTCTAACCAAGGCTCTAAGAGCATGTACTTCAAAGTTAGCTGACTAAAAGTTGCATGCTGAGTGCTTTGGTACTTTCATGGGTGTACCTTGAGGTTTAAAGCATAGAGCAGCATAAAATTCTGAGATCTATTCTTGACCAAGGTTATAATCAACTGCCTGGGTTGGGAGAACATGTCGTTTTACTTTATAGGTTTTTAGAGATGTCTGCTAGGATTTTATTTTTGTTGTTCAATTCTGGGTTTTATTATTGTTCAGTACAACTCTGATCTTTATTAGACCATTCTGTTAAATTGTCTTTCTGAATTCCCTAGCCCTTAACAAACAACTGCCCTTCTTAAAATATTTTTCCAGTGCTGTGGATATTGCATCTTCTCCCTGCTGTGCTGTACTGAATTGCTTTTTTGATTTACTAATGGTCTACATTAATTCAAAAACTCCCTTTGGTGTTGGTGACTGGAATGAAACAGCACACCAGCTGAGATATACCATTGTATATATACACGCATATATATATATATGTTTGAAATTCTGCTTTAAATCAATAAGGCTGCAATAGAACTAAAGATGTTGATTATATAACTTAGTGCTGCACCATGAGAAAAATAATAGCTTTAAAACACTTTTTTCAATGCCCATCTCTGATCTGAAGATGACTGTTTATTAGTAACAGCACCTGATTACTCACTGTGAAGAAAGTACTTGAACATATGGGGCTTACTAATATAAACGAGCAGAATTTGTCTCAAAGTGAGAAGTTCAGCCTGTAGTTACCCCTAATTCACATCTGCAAGAAACTCTGATATCAGTGTCTTAGAAAGAGGCAGAGAGAATGTGACTTTCTCTTTCTTCTCACAGCTCCAGGTTGAAAAGAAAATGCTGGCATAGCCTTCCTCCAGAGCAGGTGTTTCAAAGACCCAAAAGTACTCAGGTGGGTGTTTCAAAGACCCAAAAGTACTCAGGTGGGTGTTTGGGATAGCTGCTGTGGAGACAGAGGGCATTAAACAATTGAACACCTTGCCTGGACTATCAGAGAACCCATGTGCAGTAGGACTTCTGAAGGGGGAAGACCAACAACTACCAGTTACCACCTCGACAGTGCATCACCAACAGTACTGGACAACTCAAGATGCTGTGATTCCCATCCACAAGCTGATCCGTGAGCTGGAAAGCCAAGGGGTGGTCAGCAAAACCCACTCACCCTTCAACAGTCCCATTTGGCCTGTGTGGAAGTCCAGAGGAGAATGGAGACTGACAGTGGTCTATCGTGGCTTGAATGAAGTGACTCCACCGCTGGGCGCCGCTGTGCCAGACATGCTGGAGCTTCAATATGAACTGGAGTGCAAGGCAGCGAAGTGGTATGTCACAAGTGACATTGTCAATGCGTTCTTCTCCATTCCCCTGGCAGCAGAGTGTAGGCCCCAGTTTGCCTTCACCTGGAGGGGCGTGCAGTACATGTGGAACCGGTTGCCCCAGGGGTGGAAACACAGCCCCACCATTTGCCATGGATTGATCCAGGCTGCACTGGAAAAGGGTGAAGCGCCAGAGCACTTGCAGTACATAGATGACATCATTGTGTGGGGGAACATGGCAACAGAGGTATTTGAGAAAGGAGAAAAAATCATCCACATTCTCCTGGAAGCTAGTTTTGTAATCAAAAAGAGTAAAGTAAAGGGACCTGCCCAAGAAATCCAGTTCCTGGGACTAAAGTGTCAAGATGGACGGCGTCAGATACCCACTGAGGTCATCAACAAGATCACAGTGATGTCCCCACCAACCAGCAAAAAGGAAACACAAGCTTTCCTCAGTGCCATAGGTTTCTGGAGGATGCGCATTCCAGTGTACAGTCAGATTGTGAGTCCTCTTTACCTGGTGACCCGCAAGAAGAACCATTTCCACTGGGGCCCTGAACACCAGCAGCCTTTACCCAGATCAAATAGGAAATTGCTTACGCTATAGCCCTTGGCCCAGTCAGAACAGGACCAGAGGTAAAAAAATGGTCTACTCTGCAACTGGGAATAATGGTCTCTCCTGGGGCCTTTGGCAGAAGGTACTGGGTGAGATTCGAGGCTGACCACTTGGATTCTGGAGCCGAAGTTACAGAGGGTCCGAAGCCAACTTCACCCCAACAGAGAAGGAAGTCCTGGCAGCCTATGAAGGAATTTAGGCTGCCTCAGAGGTGATTGGCACAGAGGCACAACTTCTCCTGACACCCCGAATACCGGTGCTGGGGTAGATATTTAAAGGAAAGGTTCCCTCTACCCATCATGCCACCGACGCTATGTGGAGTAAGTGGACTACTCTGATTACACAGCGCGCCCGTATCAGAAATCTGAACCGACCTGGAATCTTAGAGATAATTACAAACTGGCCTGAAGGTGAAGATTTCGGGTTGGCAGATGAAGAGGAGCAGGAACAGGTGATGCATGCTGAGGAGGCCCCACCGTACAACCAGCTGCCCCCAGAGGAAACACGGTACGCTCTTTTCACTGATGGCTCCTGTCGTATTGTGGGAGCAAACCACAAATGGAAAGCAGCTGTATGGAGCCCCACGCGACAAGTTGCGGAGGCTACCAAAGGGGAAGGTGGATCGAGCCAGTTTGCAGAGCTCAGAGCTGTCCAGTTGGCCTTGGACATTGGCAAATGAGAGAAGTGGCCAGAGCGCTACCTTTACACAGACTCATGGATGGTAGTCAATGCTCTGTGGGGGTGGCTGGAAAGATGGAAAAAGGCCAGTTGGCTGCATAAAGGGAAACCAATCTGGGCTGCTGAGGAATGGCAAGACATTGCCACTCGGGTAGAGAAACTAACTGCGAAAGCTCATCATGTAGATTCCCGTGTGCCTAAGAGCCGGGCGAATGAGGAGCGCTGTAACAACAAAGAGGTGGATCAGGCTGCAAAAATGGAGGTGTCACAGATAGATTTGGATTGTTAACACAAGGGAGAGTTGTTTCTGGTTCAATGGGCCCATGATGCCTCGGGTCATCAGGGCAGAGATGCCACCTACCAGTGGGCACGAGACCAAGGGGTGGATCTAACCATGGACAGTATTTCCCGGGTTATCCATGATTGTGAGACATGCACTGCGATCAAGCAGGCCAAGCGGGTGAAACCCCTGTGGTATGGGGGATGATGGTCCAAACATAAGTATGGGGAGGCCTGGCAGATTGTTTATATCACACTGCCACAAACCCACCAAGGCAAGTGCTACATGCTCACAATGGTAGAAGCCACCACAGGATGGTTGAAGCCTACCTTGTTCCTCATGCTACTGCCCATAATACTATCGTGGGCCTGGAGAAACAAGTCCTATGGAGGCATGCTACCCCTGAGAGAATTGGGTCAGAAGATGGGACTCATTTCAAGAACAGCCTTATAAACACCTGGGCTAGGGAACATGGCATTGAGTGGGTGTACCATATCCTTATCATGCACCAGCTCCTGGCAAAGTGGCATGGTGCAATGATTTGTTTAAAACCACCCTGATGACACTGGGTTGGGGAGCTTTCAAAAATTGGGATATGCATTTAGCAAAGGCCACCTGGTTAGTTAACACCCACGGTACTCCACTAACCGAGCAGGCCCTGCCCAATCTGAGGCCCTGCATACACCAGACGGAGACAGGGTCTCAGTAGTACACGTCGGCGGTCTGTTAGGAAAGACTGTTTGGATTACTTCTGCCTCGAGAACAGACGAATGTTGCCCTGAGTTTTGCAGTTCTTGATGTTTTCATTCTTCTGTAACTGTTTCTCACACATTCTCTGTAAACATAACCATGTTTTTGTAACGGTAGTTTATTATTTACATTCCTTTCTCCTGGGCAGAGAGATTTGATGGATATTTCCTTTGACCAGTGGGATTGAGGGGTGGCGAGTTCTCCCTCCAATCCACTGTAGTTTCTAAGAGACATATAAAATAAAGTCAGGCCAGTTCAGGCCCAGAGTTTTTGGCTCTTTCTTCAACAGGTGTCTGTGTCTTTCTTTCGTATCAGATTGCGACAGACGAACCCATCTGTGGGGTTGTCTTTGCTCAGGGACCAGGTTGCACATGGTGGATAATGCAGAGGGATGGAGAAACCCGATGTGTATCTCAGGGTGATTTGATTTTGGGTGAGAACCACGTGCAATGTTGGAATGCCTATATATCATTGCTTGCTGAATGTAACTGCCACTATTTGTATATGGCTATATGTACATATGTATAACTGTATGTGTTTAGAGTTGAAGTATATTAGTTTGGGCATTAAGCCGACGGTATGGAATAAGGGATGGAAAGTCTTGGGGTGATTTTATGATATGTATTCCCCTATTATCTGCTTATGCCCAGGAATGGGTTCTGTAACTTTAAGCTGGGTCCAAGAGGGAGGAGTGGGAGCCGAGAGAACTCTGGCACAGTTTGTGTTTTGAACCTGCACTCCTCAGCGTGCTATGCTAAGCAACAAGAAGGGAGTTAACATTCCTGTTCCTAGCTAGCTTAGCTTGTGTTAGCTAGGGGAAAAAAGGAAGCTCTTTCCCTGGAACGGCGATAGCAATTCTCAGCAGCTTCTGCTGTTTCTTCTTGGACCGTTCATCTTGCTTTTTCATCTGAAATCAGACAATCTCCAGGGGAGACAGCCAGCAGGGACGCTGCAGGGGCCTGCAGCCTGGCCTTGAACTTTTGGAAGAAGCTAAGCCAGAGAAAGAAGGAACTCTAAAATCAACCAGCTTTCTCCACAGCGAAGGAGGTTCAATATCCTTTTTTACCCTGTGTCCTGTGGGCACTTTATTTTTTAAATAAAGTTTTCGTCACTTTCAATCCAAGAAATTCCTTTCATGTGGTGGGGGAGGGGTGCCCAAACCCCCATTTTCCTGGGAGGGAATGTTAATTCCTGAGCATTTTCTCCTACACTTGTCCCTAAACCAGGACAAAATCTGAACCACTTCCTGCACAGATCAGTGCTTGGAAATCTCACAAGAAGTGTGTACCCAGGGCCCTTTTTCAGGTATGTGCATAGTCACAGCATCTTCCTTCATGGAAAGACTCTCCAGGACACAGGAACAGTTTGTTCTAATGGGCAGAAACCCAGCAGGCCTGGCAAAACCCTGCCTCGATTTACTATGACTGTATTCATACACAAAAAAGAATTCTAGAAAAGTTGAAAGACAGGAGAGGCTATCCAGATAGAAAACAGTCAGGGCATGCAACTATGGGATTATGAAAACTACAGCTCAGCTGGGCATGAGCACCTCTCCTATGAACAAAAGTTGAGAAAACTGGGATTGTTGAGCCTGGAGAAGGGAAGGCTTCGGAGTGACTTAGTTGCGGCCTTCCAGTACCTGAGAGGAATTTACAGGAAAGATGGAGAGAGACTATTTACAAGGGGCTGGAGTGACAGGACAACAGGCAATGGGTTCAAACTGAAAGAGGGTAGGTTTAGCTTAGACATTAGGAACTAATTCTATACTGTGAGAGTGGTGAGACACTGGCCCAGGTTGTCTGTAGAAGTTGTGGCTGCCCCATCTCTGGAAACATTCAAAGCCAGGTTGGATGGAGCTCACAGCAACCTGGCCCAGTGGAAGTCCATGGCAGAAGGACTTTGAATAAGATGGTCTTCAAGGTCCCCTTCCAACCACAACCATTCTATGATTCTATGATACTGGTGACACAAAAGAGATTTCTTTGGGTCTATTGGCAGCAAATGTGAAAGTGTACTGGAGAATGGGGAAACCAAAAAGTTCAAGGTATCTTTTTTTATCCTTTCTCTTTACAGTCAGGGTTTGCTCTCAGGCTCCTTGGTGCCTGTGCGTAGTTCCAGAGCCTGGGAGAATGAAGTGCTATCCATGCTACAAGGGACAGCTAGAGTTGTTCAGACCAAGGAAGTGATGGCTTACAAGAACTTTACTTCTGCCTTCCCTGGCTAGTGGGTTGTGGGTTACAGCAAAGATTAAGTCAGACAACATTCAGAAAAATGAAACTATTTAGAGAGCAAGTCCTATGACAAGTGGCTGAAGGAGCTGGGGGTGTTTAACCTGGAGAAAATGAGGCTCAAGGGAGACCTTATTACTCTCTACAACTTCTTGAAAGGAAGGCGTAGCTAGGTGAGGATTTGTTGCAGTGCCTCTGGGACTAGCCGGCAGTCCAGCCCAGCCCCGCCGGGCCCGCGGGGGGACTGGACCCCACAGCCTGTGTGCTGGGAGGGCCCGGGGCCACGCGACAGCCGTTTCTCTGTGCCCGCCAAGAGGGAGCTCATCCCGGAGCTGCCAGACCGGCAGAGCCGGCTCCTTCCCCCCTGGCGCTGATACAGACGGTGATGTCACGCCCCGAGTGGCCACAGGGCCGCTCCAGGCATGGCGAGGGGGCGGTCCCTGCCCGAAAGGGCAGCCCATTGGTCGGTTCCGTGTGACGGACCCCCACCTGACTGGCCAGTGCCTCCATCAGTCTGCTGACGTCACACGAGCCCTCCACAGCCATTGGCTCTCACACATAAGAGAGCCCCTTCCCAGGCCCCTTATAAAACAGCCTGCACCAGCTGGGGCCGGCTGGGGCCGTCTTTATCCGCTCCCCCTGCAACTCCAGTAATAAAACATGATGGTAATAAGCGGAAAAGAACCCTTCCTCGTCTCTTCACTTCTACTGCTTTTACCAACCCGCGTGCGTGAACTTTGCAAACCAGCATGTAAGACAAAAGCAGCCATGATCCTGAGGGGACTGGGAGAGGCTAAAATCGCTTCTCTCAGGTCACGTGACTGCTGCCAGAGGCTCTGAGTTACCCACGCTTTTTACCCGCGGCAAGGATTGGTCTCTTCTCCCAGGTAAGTAGTGACAGGACAAGAGGACATAGCTTCAAGCTGCACCAGAAGAGGTTCAGGTTAGAATTAGGAGGAAATTCTTCATGGAAAGGGTTGTTAGACATTGGAATGGGCTTCCCAGGCATGTGGTGGAGTCACCATCCCTGGAAGTGTTCAAGTGTCACTGGATGTGACAGTGCTCTGGTCTACTTGACAAAGTGGTGACCAGCCAAAGGCTGGACTTGATGATCTCAGAGATCTTTTCCTATCTAAATGATTTCGTATATCTGTGGCCTCAGAGGTTCACACAAATTCACAAGACCAGAGAGGCACAAGCTGAATGTGGGAAAATTCAGGTAGGTATGAGAGTACATTTTTTTTCTCTGTGAGCACAGCATACTCAGAATATTGTGAGGTCAGGTCTCACTGAATAGTCAGGATTCAGCTGGACAAGATGACTTAGAGCAACCTGCTCTCATTTTGCAGTTGATCCTGCTTTAAGAAGAAGGTAGGAGAAAATAACTTTCAGAGGTCCCCTGAAACCTAAATTTGTCATCTTTTATGCTCACTCCTACTGAGTGATTCTCTTGGGGATGCTTTCTCCTTTTACAAAAATCTGGCAAATATAACATAGGAGAAATTACTGAAATGGATTTATGGCTTTGTGGCAGCGTATGTGGCAAAAGTCACAGCCCACAGGCTCAAGTCTGGTGGACTCAGCCCGAGGTTGCCACTGTCTGAGCCACACTCCCTTGTCAGGGTGAGCTTTCTGGCTCACCCCTAGTGTCCCTTGCAACGTTGTTTACATGTTTCAGTTTATTGGTTAATTAAGGTATTACTTCATGTTCTGTGTAAGGTTACGTTATGGAAGCTTCATGGCTGTTCAGTTCCCCATTGGTTCTATGTAAATCCTGGGACCCCAATTGGTTACTCTCCCCTGCTTGCATCCTGATAAATCCTCTGCCATCCTCCTGCCCGTTGCCTGGTCCCTGAAGCCTTCAGCTCTTCCCGATCCTCACGCCGCCTCTCCTGGACCCTGAACCCTCACACCCCCTCTCCCGGACCCCGGACCCTCTCCTGCCTTCCCTGCTGCCTCTCCCTGGGAAATAAAAGAGCTGGAAATCACACCAGAGCCCTTCTCTCTGGCCTTTATCCTCGCTTGCGCCCGTAACATCAGCCTGGGGCTCGCTCTCACCCAGAGGAGCCAGCACTAACAAGCTGCTGGAGGACACCCTGCATCTGGGGAAGCTGCAAGCTGCAGCCCCTGGGAAACCAGGGTCACTCCCAGACTATCGCTGAGTGGCCTCAAGCAGGCACCCGGACCTAGTGATATGGCTTGAAGGGTTTCAGGCACAGGATTTTCACTATCTATGCAAGAATCCTGGTTTCTGGCTGATCTGAAGCAACATTTCATCAATCATTTTCAAAGTGAATAACTTTTCAGGCAAGTATTGAAGTTTTATTGGCTTGTACATGGGATCAGAATAATTTAGAAAGACATGACACCCACCTCTTTGTCAAGGACTGCTTTTGCATGTTAAATAGCATGAAAAAACGCTATTAAGTGAAAGCTTTTCTGTGACTGGGAAAATGTAACAGAGTCTAAGGTCATAATGTACAAATGTGCTCTTTTGTGGTCTTTTTCAACTTATCTCTTTCTTTGCTGTTTTTTGGGGGGGGTTTTGGGGTTTTTTTTTTGGGTTTTTTTTGTTTTTTGTTTTTGTTTTTTTTTTTTTTTTTTGCTAGCTCTAGAGCTCTGCTTGTGTTTATTTTGGTTTCTTTCCCGTCTGTTTCAAAAACCCAAGTCTATTCAGACCTTACACTGATGGGAATAGCTTAACCCCAGGTTCTGGATCTGCTGCAGAAGTCTCACACTACAAAAATCCAAAATAGTTCAGAAGGCTACATAAGCCTGAGTGTTATAATTTTTAGAAGTAATTTCATAGAATCGAGGAATGGTTCAGGATTGGAAGAGACCTTGTTCTCTGAAGCTCATCTTATTCAAAACTCCTATCATGGGCAGGGACACCTTCCATTAGACCAGGTTGCACAGAGCCCCATCCAACCTGGCCTTGAACACTTCCAGGGACAGAGCATCCAAAGCTTCTCTGGGCAACCTGTGCCAGGGCCTCACCACCCTCACAGAAAAGAAATACGGGAATATAACAGTTGTGCTTTGATTCAGTCTTCAAAGAATGAATGAAGTACATAATTTATACATTTGTAATTACCTTGTGATTTTCCCCCCCTAAATGCTTCACCATACAGACACAATGATTACTTTCCAAAAATGACAAAAGTCAGTCAAATTCATGGGCCTTTTTTTTCAGTTTTAAAGTAATTTCTGTGTAACTGTAGCTGAGAATGGAAAATATGGGTAAGGTTAACTTACATTTTTAATTATAGAAATAGAAAAATCTACCCCTCTTACAGGTTGGAAGCTGCTATATCATCCTCTATTTTAGTCAACTGTGTTAATAAAGATAACTTGTTCAAATAAAAATATTCCTCTATTATGGATGGCATGCATCACAGTCCTGAAAGCTATGTCAATATGCTTTAACCTTGAAGATTCTGAAGAGATGATTTAGTAGGAAAGAACTGATGAAATTTAACCTTGTCACTGCAATAGTGCTGGGTGCATATGATGGAAATTAGAACATTCTAGTACTCTATTTCTCCACTATATTGTAAGAAAAATACATAAATATATAGCAAATTTGTTTTTCATTAAAACAATGGATTGTATAATGGTACAGTACATCATAATAGATTTTTTCCTTTATGCTTGAATAAATACAAATTAGATGATAACATTTTATTTTAATGATACACTGATTAATACTGAATTACAATAAAACCTCAATGAAAGTACATATGACATTTCCATTAATAGCAATTGAATTTGTTATTATTACTGTTATTATAATGAGTAGCAAATCAAATTACTGGTGATAGAACACTTAAATTACATTGCTGCTGTTTCAGGAAAACTATAATTTTAACTCTCAAAACTTACCGTATTCACACCCCAGGGACCATTATTGTATGAATTATTATGTTTAAATAACCAGGATTATTAAAAAAAAAAAAGTTGTATGATCATGATATCTTTTAATCCTTAATTTTATGTAGTTACTTACATAATTTTATAAACATAATTTCATCTTACTAATAGGTGAATGCAGCGATTTAGGATAAAGTCTATAGAACACTTCAGTAAAATTTAACTTCTGAGTGATGAGATATTTGACCAGTGAAAACTCTGTTTCAAAGAGATTTCTACAATCATACATTTAATTGTGGTTATTGCAAATGGCAGCCAAAGTATGAGATAAAGTAAAAAATTTGTTCTGCTTAGAATTCAAACTCAACACTTTATAAAGGTCTTGTATTAGAAATCGCTTTGAGGCCTCTGTAATGTACATTTCTAGTAATAAACACTTTATTGTTCCTTGGCCATAATCTGAATGCCCTTCTCATGATTTACATCAGAAGTTTTCTCCTTTTATTTTAATTTCCTTTACACAAGTGGTAGTAGAAGATTAATTCCATATTCCAATCCAGGTTTAATTTAAGCAGTTGTAGATATTCAAGATAATTTTTCATCCCATCCATAAGTCCACATACAAAGTACAAATATATAGGGTTTTTTAAAATGTGTTTTGTAGGGAGAAAATGAAACTATATGTTGTCATTGCAGCATGTTAACGTGTCACAATGCACTTGCTAAATTATTGGATACATAAACATCTTGGATGTTGTAGTCACTCCAGGAAAACAGGAGCCAGCTTTGTGCTGAGAATTGGCTTGTCACATTCACTGTATAAACTATAATATTCTGCAAGTAGGGACTCATGCCCCAAATCTGATCTGAAAGATTTTATATCCTTAGAGGCTCTCTAAGGGCACTTTTGGAGCACTTTATTCAAATGTCACTTATCCACTTCTCTGAAGTGAAACTCAGACTAAACAAACAGGTGAACGACTGTCATTCATTTCAAATGCAAAAGAATTTCAAAAGCCTATTTCAAGAATTAGCCTGTGGGGAACACACAGCAGTTTGTCCCTTCCCTGAAATGGATTTTTCCTTTTATAAGTCACCCAGTAGGCACAGGTTTTGATTTTAAAATATGCTCTAAAAAATACCCCTGCAGACATTACTTGGACTAACTGCAACCATTTCAGATTCCAGGAAGCAGTGGGGAAACATGCTCATCTCACCACTGTACAATCTGCAGAGATTTCACTTGGAAGGAGCCCTGTCGAGGCAGTTGTTTTCCTTCTTTAATAGCTACTAGGCAGAGACAAGCAATGTCTGTTCAGCACTGACCCATCAAGTCTGTTTTGATGGGTCAGAGTTCTTCAAGAAAGTTGGAGCTGAACTGATCACATCTCTAGTTAAATTTCCTACCATTCAAGCATAAAGAGAACTGAATTTTTTGCTTTATTTTACTGACAGAATGCCTTTTTTTTCACTTTGTTAAACATACAAATGATTTCTGCTTGCCATTTTGAAGCTAAATTGAAAACTGTTATGGAGAAAGTAAAATAGGGTTCTCAAATAGACCTTTGTAGAACAAACAACTAAAAATATTCCCATACATTCCCAAATCAAATAATAAGAGAAATGCTTTGTATTCATTTTCAGAAGAAACATCAACATAGTGTTTATCCCCAGTCCTTCAGAGAGAGGACTGTTGCATATTTATAGCACACTTCCAGATTACAATTAGCACTTGCTCAGTGGCTGAATGTGACCTTGCAAGATCATGAAGTGAGCCAAATGAAAGTGAAATGTTTATAGGAAAAACATTTATTTTAAAATTACAATTTTAAAGCATGCTTTAATGAATTATATACTCACCTTGCTACTGATTTCTGTCTCTTCAGGTTATCCTCTTCACACTTTTTCCATTTATGAAAGAAGAATGATGGTTTAACTCACCTTTCTGGCAACTGTTGTAGTTTAACAGTGAAAGATCCTTATTAAGTCTTGGGAATTGTTGTGTATTGTTGTTGAGAGTTGTGAAGAATACCTCAGACCAGTTCCAGTCATGGATGATTTCGCTACACACTTTTTTTTTTTTTTTT
>VZRZ01004785.1:211260-233300 GCA_013398175.1 Climacteris rufus | reverse complement strand
TTTTTTTTTTTTTTTTTGGCTTATATTGAATATCTTCTGCCTTTTTATTAAATTTATACATAAAAAGAGTTATTGACAGTAATATAAACTTTTTTTTTTTTCCTTTCCTAATGAAGGAGGTATATCCCAGGCTTCCATAAAAAAGTCTTTTATAACAGTGGATATATTTCCTTTTGGAGGAATTTGAGTTCCCTGCAGAGCCGGCAAGAGAACTTTACAGATGAATAAAAAAAACCTTCTTGTGAAAATCTGACATCAAAAGTAGAGGTTTATTAAACATTATGAGGCCAAATATAATGAGCTATAGCCACAATGTACACCTGAAATTCATAACAAGTTTCAAACAATACTGTTCTATTATTCACCAATTGTAAACAATGAATCAAGTCACTAAGACAAGACACTAAAATACTTCAAGATATGTATTTAAAATATAACATAATCACTTTCAAACTTCCTAATATAGGCTCTGAAAAGACAATTTTAAAACCCCATGTGGAAAATATTCATTCATTCACTTTCATAAAACTGTTACAAATACCTTCTTAGCTATATAGCTCCTGAATAAAAGGGAAAATTCTACTGAGTGTGTCATAAACAGTTCTCCAAATAAAACACAAAAACAAATGGAAAAAATCACAAAAACAAAAAGGCTCAGCAGAAAGCAAGTGTAGAAATACACTGAGATTCTTTCACAAAGCTCATAACTGAAATTAAAGGAAAGAAATGCTTCAACATAAGGAATCACCTATTATTGCAAGGCAAGATCAATTACAATTCTGCCATTCCTGATGGTTACTTCTTCAGCTTTGAATAGAGGAATAACTTTCCCTAAAATACTTTCCTGTGCACTGTAGAAAACTTGCACTGATAAAGTAAACAAAATAGCTCTGTGATGCCCACACAGGCTGATCTACCCAAAAGTTTACCATGGAAAGATTTTCTCTCCACTCTGTTTTTGCAACACTTTTATTATGCATGTAATTATTAGTGCATGTTCTCTCTGTCTCCTTTTTATCTTGTCTTTCTAAGTCAGTTATTCACAGTTCTAACAGTGTCCATTATTCCTTGCTGAACCCTGTTCATCTGGGTTACATCCTTCTTGAACTGTGGCAAATTCCTCTTGGCTGAGTTCAAACTGGTGCTGAATAGAATCCAACAGCATGTCACCAACTTCATGGACATCAGTCCAATCTGCGTATTCCAGAATGTGTTTCTCTTTATGGCAATTACGTGACACTGTTGATTCATGTTCAGCTTGTGACCCATTAAATGTGTGGGTTCTTTTCAGTACTGATGATGTCTAACAATCGGTTTCTCATCTTGTATTTATGGCAGTTGATTTTTTCTGCTGAGTGCAGAGATTGTAATTTGTCCTCATTGAAGTGCATTTTTTCTCTCCAAATTGTTTTTTTCAATTGTCTGTGATCATGTAGAATTCTAAGCCTGGCCTCTGTCATGCTTGTAAGTAGTCCCAGCCTGTTGTCAATTGTAAATGTCATTCCCAGTCTTCTCTTCATATCAAAATTACAAAAAAATAAAAATAAAATTAAAAACCAGAATCAGTCTAGAAGTGCACTCAAACAGACTTTTATTGTACAGGGAAAAAAAGAATCACTCCTTAATGATCATTTTCCAATCTGTTGGGAATTCAGCAGACGTTCTGTCTTGACCATGTTTCCTTAGCATGCTACCTGAGACAATGTTAGAAGTTTTAGCAATGACAAAGTATTTACAAATTCTCTGCAACCTCAAGGCAAACGTACCTGCTGTAAAAGTAATTAGATTATCTTCACAAGCCTAGACCATGATAAATCCATACTGGACTATATTGATGGCCGGGTTATCTTCTAGTTGGTTATAAAGCACTTGGTTTGTTCCTCATGTTTCTGGTAATAGAAATAAAAATCACTGGACAATAATTTCCCTTTTTGTCTTTTTTTCCCCTTTTCTTACCCTCCCACTTTGATAGTGGGTACTAACTGTACATTTCTGGCTTTGTCTGTTTTCTATAAGCTCTCAAAGACAAGTGCAAATGGTTCTGATCCAGCCAATACTCAGACTGTGATATAGTGAACTTCATCACACCCAGCCAACTTGAAAACATCAGTCTTGCCTACTCTTTAATACACTCTGTTTCTATTGACAGAAGAATCTTAGTCTTTGTCATTGCAATGTATTGTTTTAAGTGTCTGATGACAATGAACCTGGAAGCAAAAAAGGCTTTAATCAGTTCTGATGCCCTTTGTCTCCTTTTTAAAAGCCTTTATTAGTTAAGTAATTATAGACAATGCTTTTAATAAGACCTAACTTATGGTATTCATAGATACTTCAAATATAAATTTGTTTAATTGATAGTTTTCAGACATCTGGGCTCCCTCTGCAGTTAGGAGAGAAGGGTACTTATCTCTTCACAAGAAATGTGAGCAGAGCTGATTTCTGGCGGTGTTCTTTCTTAACAATTGTCATCTAGCTCTGACTAGATTTTTCAATCTCTGCTAGATAATATTAGGTAAAATTTATCCAATACAAAATATTTCATATTTTTTTCCACTTGTATCTTTCTTTGGGCTTTGAGTAACCTAATTTTTTTTCTATAGGTTTGTGCTAATATTCTGCATCATAAACTTAGTATTCTAATTTTATGTGTGTCTGTCTAGTTTTTGAATGATTTCAAATACTCATAACTAAGATTAAATATTTTTTATCATTATTTGTTTTATTGTATCCTTAATGTGATGAGATGGTCCCTTCCCTGCCCCTTCCCCTCCCCTTTCCCCTTTCCACTTTCCCCTTTCCCCTTTCCCCTTTTCCCTTTCCCTTTTCCCCTTNTCATTTTCTTTTCTCTTCTTTTTGCAATAGAATAATCCTCACTTCTGCCATTACAATTCTCTGAATTCCATTTTTTGCCATTACAATTCTCTGAATTCCATTTTTTAGTGTACTTACCAATTCTTCTTAGCTCATTAATGCCTTTTTTCAAAAATGTTGCCTCCTATCCTTCCTTCCTTCCTGCCTTCCTTCCTTCCTTCCTTCCTTCCTTCCTTCCTTCCTTCCTTCTTTCCCTTTTTTCTTTCATGTTTTCTCTCCTTACTTCCTCTTTCTACCTCTCCTTCCTACCCTTTCTTTCATTCTCCTTCATTTCTTTACTTTATTCCTTCTATTTATTTCTGGTTCTCCTTCTCAATGAGACTGTCCCAAGCTCCTTTGTACCATCATATTCCCAAACATTTCCCAGCTCCTGAAAACTGAAATTTCTAGCACCTTTGCATATCTAATTACATTTTTAACAACTCAGTTCCTAGTACATTCCTGGGATGTGTTCACCTCTTTTTTTTCCTTTTCCTGGAAAATAATTCTTGCCCGGTAGTTGCTCAGGAACAACAGTTGTGCTGTGTTTAGTATCCCAGTGTTGCCTTAGGTTTTAACCCTTATATTTTTTCAAATTCTGTATTGCCTAATGTAACTCTGAGATGCTTCATAGTCTGTTAGCTGCTGTTCCCTCATGCGAAGATAGACATAACAGTGCCTCTCTGGGCTTGCTCTTCAAGGACACTTAGACTGCCCAGGCCCAAGTTTCTAAAGTGTGAGCTAGGGGGAAATTGCAAAGTTTTAATTGGTGAATTTATGCTGATATGCAAATGGACCACACCTATAAAGGTGTGGAGAACTCATGACTCGTTGTCCATTTTGGATGTAGCCCCTAGGGGGGCTTTGTCTGCCCTAAATGTACCTTTGAAGGCCTTTCAAATAAATACCCACCTTTATTCCCTTACTCCTGACTAGTCTCAGTTTTTGGGCTAGCCTTTTCATACAACACCAGAAGTGATCAGAGTTGCCCCACGGAAATATTACTCTAGAACCTTCTCACAGTGTTGAAGGTTTTATTTCTGTGGGTTTGATTCTCACTTAAAGAAAATCAGCTATTGAAGTAAGTGTTGATACAAATATCTTGAAACTGGTGAAACAACTTGGCTCCTGCTGTGGGGTCACTAGCAGACTATAAGTACTGGATCTGTTTTGGATTCTCCTTCGTTTCCTAGATCTCTCTTTTCTTCTGGCTGATATGATATCCCAAGTAAAAAGAAAAAAAACCCCACAAACCAAACCAAACCAAAACAGCAAACTTTCCCAAACCAGATACCTTCTTAGGGAAAAAATTAAAGTAGAGCAGGAGCTGGGGAGGCTCTTCAAGAATTTTAATGGCACAGAAGGTTAGTCAAACTGTAATTAGCTATAATTGGTTCCCACATAGGTTGTGACATCGTTGCCTAGAGTTAAGTGGCACTAAGTGTGTGTTTCCTTACTCCTGCAATCTTTCAAAACAGAATCAAAGGATATTTACAGGGTGAAATTAACACAAAGGACATCTCAATGAACATGATGATTGAGAAGCAAATATTCTTCTGCTATTTTAAGAGGTATTTTGGAATAGGAATTGTGTATAATTAATTCAATGGTAGTTATAAATATAGAGCACAGGATCCTGTAAGCCCCCAAAAATGACTGTGCAAGAGAACGAGCTCCCATTCATTGCTCAGTTCTTCATGAAGAGTTGATAGGTGTGAAAACAAGCATTCATTAAAAGTGATTAGAGGAATCCTTTCCACACTGTTTTATCAACCTTTCATGAGCTTGTAAAACATCTTAAAAACATGCTTGGAAACTAAATAGCTGAATAATTCCAAAACCACTTGTTGAAAAAAGAATTTTAAAATTGTATGTTCTTGTATCAATTTCTTTACTGTAGAAACCGATGCACCACAAATTGCTGCTTATTAAAAAAAAAAAAAGCTTGTTTCTTCAGTTAATATGCTGCAATAGTATTCATAGCCAAAAATAAGGGCTTGATCTTAGCTAACAAAATCATAATCTTATTTAAAAATATTATTTAGAAAGGAAAAAACCCTTAAAAGTCAATCTTGGCTCAAAAATATGCTTTTACTCTTTTCCAAAATGCTAAGTGGATTCAAAGCTAGAAGAAGAAAGAAACAAACAAGGTAAGATGTCAAGCAAATATTATAACTTTTGCCACTTTTAGAATACAATTGAAATAAATGTCTTAACCAAATATTTTTAAGTAAAATCATACCTAAAACCCTCATATTTCTCCTTATGAAGTTTTTACCCCTTGCCATAGTATAAGATGTCAAACTTAATACCTATTTCTGCAGATATTTTCGATGATTATATGTGTTTTTCAACAATCCAAACCTCCTGATAAACCTCTGAACTAGTGAAGTTCTTATATCAGTTTTTACAAGGAGGTCTTCTTCCCTGCCTGTCCTCTTTGCAGTGTTTGACCCAGTAGTTAAGCTGGTGGAAACAGAAAAGCTTGTAGTGTGAATTTGGGAGAAGCTTTCAGTTCTTACACCTGTACTACATTATTAGATAAAGGAAAATGAAATTTTATAATTTTAGTGGGGCTGTTTATTGTTTGTTTGGTTGTTTTTTTTATTATTTTTCTCCTTTCTTTTCCAAGAAAGGTTGACTTACATGTCATGTTATTTGTTCCCTGATTGTCTTTCTGATTGTGAAGCCTGCATGGAGATATATAGATATCTGTATATATTTACCTTGATCTCTAAGTGCCTGAGGGAAAGGAGACAGTGATGTTTGGTTTAAGGTGTGCCTTCGAAAGCAACAGTTTGCTCAGTGAGATCAGAACTCCTGTTCATCCAGTTTGGAGGAGCTACTGATCCCTATAACAGTGGGGTGCGGGTGAAAAGCGAATGCAGGGATGGAGAATGTCATCAGTGCCAGGATATGAAAAGTGTGAATTCCTTCCTTAACATTTCTACTTGTCAGACTTTAGCCTCTAAGTGTAATTAGGTGTATGAATTTTCTCAAGCAAACTGTTCAGTAGCATTTTCATTTTTTTTTTATGTGTTCAGTTTTTGTGGGTTTTTTTTGTTTTTTTTTTTTTTTTTTTAGCAGCAATATACTGAACATTTTAAAAATAGATTTTATTGCAGTAACATTATCATTAGCATCTGAAACCTACAAATACAAAAAGTTCTCCTGGACCAAAAAGGGCTTCAGGGTTAACTGTTAGGCAGTCAGCTCTCCTGCAGGTGGTAGTGAAAAAAATCAAGTTTTTTTCACTTTGCATGCTTACCAAACTGTGTAGTGCCAAACTCACTCACTCAGGGAAAACCTTTCTTAATTGTTCTTTACCTTTATTACCATAGTAGTTTCCATCCTTTTGTTTCAAAATGTTTTTTAAACTGACTCTTTCAGGATGTTTTCAAAAATCTTCTTGACCCTTAGCTGGATGTCTCTGAACCATGAAGAAAGTTTTCAGTGAAAAAGTTGTCATAACTGAGAAATATGATTGTACTGGAGCAATGAAAGTAGAAAGAAAAAGAATGAAACCAAATGGATTTTAGGTACTGAACATTATTATACAATACCCTTTAGTCAAAACCAGCTATTTTGGATTAATGATGTTCTTAAATTTTCCTGTACAACACAGTCAGTCTCTGTTTAACATTGCTGAACTGTAAAACAGCTATTTCACAAAATCCATTTGCTTCTGACAACTTCATTCCTCTCCGTCCTGTTCTTTTTCTTTTTTAGAATAGAAAAGAGAAGGAATAGATGATGGGAGGGAAAATATGACCATAGAGGAAAAGGCAGAAATAAAAGAATGGACATATAATGAGGAAGGAAGCAGAAGGAAGAGGAAAATTGCTAGTTTTTTACAAGACATTGCATGCAGTCATTTTATGCTTCTTTGGGCAAGCAATGTAAAAGCAATAAGATATATAAAGATGTTTTCTTGGGAAACTTTTAATAATGAGAATGAGGCTTTGGGAATGGCTTTTAAAATTTAATTACCAGCCCTTTCACTAAGTGATCATGGTCAACATGAATAGCAATAATATTTAGCAAACTAGTGGGAAAAGTCTGCTTCCACCTAACAACAGCCATCGAAAAAAGGAGAGGAAAACAGACAAACACAACAGTCAACAAGCAGACAAGTTCTACAAGCAAACACAAGCGGGCAAGCTCTACCACTCTCAAGGATAAAGTTTATGTGACCTGCAAGCCTGTATTTTCCAGATAAAAGTTCAAACTATTGTTTATTGATGAAGAAAATTGTTCTTCATTAAGGCACCAAATGTGAACAAAACAGAAAGTATGGGCTGATGTTTGATTCAAATGTAAAAATAAAAAAGCTTGCTATTTAGTAATTTTTTTGTGTTGACTGGAATTAATTTCGGACAGTGATCATATGGTGGGTAGTGAGAAAAATTGAATAGATTCTACATTGGCATTGAAGATGTACTGCTTGCCTCACATAAAGGGAAATATGTTGGATACTAAAGAAAAAATGTTTAAACATTTCATCACTAGTAGTTTGGAGGTAAAAATGGAATATACAAATGCAATATGGAAATGTAGAATTTGCACCAGAACAAAGAGCATGTGCTGCTTGAGACTTCCAGTACCACAAGGTAATGTAACAATATGGGAACACCGCTAGAATATAACTGGGAAGAAGAAGAATTTAAGGCTTTTTTTTTTTTTTTCTTGTAATATCACCTCTAGTGATGACACTGACTTCCTTCAATGGAAATGAAAGGATCTGGAGTTGAAATCAAAGTGATTGCAAATACGCTTTATAAGGATAAACAGAAGTAAAATGGAAAGGACAGAATCAGAGAGTGTGACAAAACAAAAGAGAAAATAAAAAAAACCACAGAGAACGAAAGATACTAAACCGGTACTTGAAATTTCTGCAGACACTTTCATAGTACAGTGCTTTTTTCAGTTCTAATGTCTGAGTTTATAAATGTCTGCAAGAGTTCAAATTTCAATAAAATTCCCTCCCCAGTCAGAAACTATCTTTTACTTTCATGTTTTCTGCATGCTAAAAATCTCCTACAGAGCTGAAACTGAAATGTCTTGCTGCTAGCAATTGAATATATTCTCTTTTATACACACTTATGCCTCACTGCCCTCACTTTCCATGTTTTCCTTCTTTAGCTTGTTTAGATGTTGGGCAATAAGAAAATATTCTGTTTAGCTTATTAAAATAAAGCAAAAAAGAGGGACTAAAATACCTATTTGTTTCTATGCTATCAGAAAATAACCAGTGGCTTGCTGTGATCCTTTTTAACTCCTTTTATTTGTAACTTTGCAATGTGCCAACAATCTAATGTCGGTAGCAAAGAAGGAAAAGATGAACAGAACTCTCTGGGGTGAAGTGTTTTGTAGTGTAGTGATGGAAAGCCAAGGGAAGATCATGAAGCATAGACCTTCCCTTTTTACAAGCCAGAGAAAGTGAATCAAGACTTCCCCAGAATTCAATTCTCTCACCTGAGCGAGCAGACAGCTGCTGCCACACCATGCTGGACAGGCAAGCACTTTCTTAATTACTCAGCCCTTCCAGAAGACAACACTTCAGTGGTGATGAAGAGGCACAATTTCCAGAGTTTCAGTTGGAATTGTTTTCAGCACCTCAGAAGATTTATCAGAAGCGTTGTACTAACATTAGACTGTACATAGGGAACATTTCCCTGTCCAAATGCCATGTTGAACTGTTAAAAAGTCAACCTGCCCACTTTCATCTCACTGTTGCTATGAATATTCCCTCTCAAAAACATATAGAGTACACAGGATAATGTATTCTGGAAGTCCTTTTGCAGATTTCTGTTTGACAAGCTTTAATCCTACAAACGGTATGTAGATTTATTTTGATTACTTTGTACAGAAGATGTCTGAAAGCTTTAAGATCCTTGTAGGTCATGGGGTAGGGAGTGGGGTAAATCTCCATTGTTTCAATTACTCATCTTAAAGGATGGTTTTATTTGGATTTGGATAGATTTTTGTCCTTCTTTGATATAGTCAAGCAATCCCCTTAATGTAGACCTTCCCCACAAATACCCACAAAATTATCTGTTTCCAACTTTGTCTTCCCTGAGGAAGTTTGGGAATTTTCTTCGAGTATTTGGAATGTTCACCATCTCTGTATTTAGGTATCATCACTCTCAATGTTTTGTTTTGGTTTTTTTCTTTACTGATGTCTGTAAAGCTTTTTATAAATATGGTCAAAAAAAGAAAGAAAAAAAATCCAGTATTTCTGAAATAAGGAGAGCAATGCATTTTCCTCATTTTTTAGATTGCTATGAAAGAGCAAGTGCTGGAATAAGTGTCTACCCTAAATATTAAATGCACACATTTTTTATCTGCAATACTATGGCTTAATATATGCCAACTTGTTAACCAAGTCTACTGTTACTTTTCTTTCTCCAAGTTACTGCAGAAAAAGTAAGTCTTCCTTTGTAGAAATACATACCTTATGTTCTTCCTTTACAACGGATTTCTTAAAACTTGATTTTGTTGGGAAAAAAATCTACATATCCTAAAATTCATTGAACAAACTTTTTCTTGTTGTTGGGGGTTGGTTTTTGGTTTTGTTTTTGTTTCTGTTTTTGTTTTCTTTTGGTTTGGTTTGGTTTGGGCTTTTTTATTTCCATTTTATGTAGAAACAAAATCTAGTCAACTTGGAAGGTAATTTCCATAATATATATCTTTTGTTTAATTTTATAATTTATTTCCATTAATCACTTAGATAAGGGAAATACAGGCATGTACTTTTATCCCTAAAGAATTCAGCAGCAATTTCCATTCTTCTTCTTCCTTCAATATCATATTCTTACCAGTAGTAAATCTTAATTTTCAATTGGCCTAGTGACTGCATATCACTGTGACTGTTAGTTACTTCTATGCTTTTAACATTTAAAATGGAAGGAAGCCAGTGTCCAAGGACTTCTGTGAGTCATGTGTTAATTATCCGTATGGAAAATTTCCTATAGCCATGTGCATAATTTAGTGTTCGTTCTATAGAAAGAGAACCACAGGAATACCAACTCATTCCTCACCTTGTGAAGCAAAGCAAACCATGTGGAAGCTGATTTATATAAACTGAATTTTGTTGCCTCCCTTTACTGATAAGAAATTGCCTGCAAAGGCTGAGTGGAAGATTTTGGTGTCTGTTACATCACTCTGAATTATGATTTAAATATTGCTGACATAAATAGCTCCTGGCTTTTGAATACTGGGGATGAAGTTGGTTATGAAAACAACAAAAAAAAGTAGGCTAAGTTTGCAGAAGTAAAACTTAAAATATTTTACCAATATTGATTTTAAAATATTATTTAACCAAGAAAAAGGATGCTGATTAATAGCCTAATTCAGTTTGTGTGATTTATTTTTGAGGCATGGTGTTCTGGTTTCAGTTTTTTTTCACTTAGTTTTGTTCTTTCAGTTGTGTGGATATGGTTTAGTAGAAACAAATGTGTTTATAGTGAAATTATATCTATCCCCATTTCTTTCTCTGTTCTCCAACATGAAATGATTGCTCAAACATTTTCATGCTCTGCCTGAAGACTATGTATCCCACTTATATGCCCCAAAAATGAATTCCACTCAGCCTCTTCATTTATTTTCATTGCTTTCTTTCATTCATTCTGTCTGTGGTGCTGATATATGTTATATTGCATTTTTATGCTACAGAAACATTGGTAAATCAGTGGCTCATTTCTATTCTGAAGATTTTCTCTTTCCTATCACAAGAAAAATAAGCTATTGTAGCTGGTTGTCACCTAAATATCTTAGAATAACATCAGTTTCTAACAAATGAATAAAGCACATTATTATACTGTTTTTCCTTTATTGTACTGTTTAAATTTGAAATGCCAATTAATGCAGTCCATTTTAAAATGCATTACAGTAAAACACTGCTGTTTGTTGTTTTTTTTTAAGTATTATTATTTTTAGATATATAAGAACCTATTTGAACCACCTTCAATAAAGAGGAAATAATAAATATTATGGAATTTTATACATGGATTCTGAGTTTTAAAAGACTTATAGGGTTGTAACAGGGCCCCAGTGTTAAAGGGATACAGGACAGGTGGATAAGGGGAGACCAACTGCCATTGCCGGCCTAGACTTGTGAAATGCAGGTGACACTCTCCTGCACTGTATCTTTGTCTCTAAACTAAAGAAACATGGATTTGATGGGTGGGCCACTCAGTGGACAAGGAATTGGCTGGAGAGTTGCAGTCAATGGCTCAGTGTCCAAGTGGAGATCAGTGACAAGTGGCATTCTTCAGGGATTGGTATTGGGACTGGTTTAACACCTATGTCAGTAACAGGGTGTCTCGGTTTTGAAAGACAGGTGTCTGCTAAGAGAGGTTGAACCCTCCCTTAAGACAGAGAACGTGATGTTTCCCCTCCCTCCGAATTATTTAATTTTGAAATCAAGGGCTCTCAGGCAAAGATACGGGAAAAGGAATTACAGTTCTTTACTAGTATTTATGAACAAGTAATAACAATAATAACAACCATAAATAGAACTAGGAACTAATAATAAATAACTTTCCCGTTAAGTGGTGTAATCACGGTAGAAAGAAAAAAAAAACAAACAGCAGGAGGCACTGCTGAACTCCCGGTCGGGCAGGGCGGTTGCGATGACTCCCGAGCGGCTGCAGGTGGCACTGTGGTGCAGGGTCAGGTCAGCTTCAGACAGCTGGCAATGGCGGAGAAGCGAAAGAGCAGCCAGGCACCTCAGAGCGGCAACAGCAGGGCGGCAGGACAGAAGCCAGTCCTTTCCCCCCTTTTTTCCCGACTAGCTGCTAAATGGCAAGGACTTCTACAGTTACAATCGATTCTGGGGTCCCAGGCGGCAGAGGGGCAGGCGGCAGAGGCAACCGGACTCTCTAGCAAAACGCTGCAGCCTCCTGCGGCAAGGGTGGGGGGGGCGGGAGCAGGCGGCAGAGGCGAGCAGGCAGCAAAGGCACCCGAACTCTTCAGTAACTGCTGCGAGAAAACGCAGCCGGGGGAAAACGTGCTCCCTCCCGGTAGCGAAAAAGGTTAAATTAAAAGCTCACCCCCACCCGGAGAACGAAAGCGGGGCACAGTTGAATCTTTCTCCGGTCACAGCCAAAAGCGAGAGAGCAGCCTCTTCTTTTCCCTTCCGAGGAGAGAGTGAGTCCCCCACCTCCCGGCAGGTTCGGCTCTTCTCTCACCTGGCTCCGCCCGAGCATACTCTTTTGTCTCTCACAAAAGAGCTGATAGCCCTAAATGTCCACGTATTTGTTACTTAGTAACAGTGATGGGAAAAAATTCCAAGACAACCCCCAACCTCTGACACAGGGACAGTGGAATCAAGGCACCCTCAGCAAGTTTGCTGGTGATGTGAACTGCGTCCTGGAGTCAACATGCTGGAAAGAAGGAACGGATCCAGAGGGACCTGGAAAATCTTGAGAGGTGGGCCCATGTAAAGCTCATGTTGTTCAACAAGGTCATGTGTAAAGTTCTGCAGAAGTCAGGGCAATCCCAAGCACAATTACAGGCTGGGCAGAGACTGTTGATATAGTGTTGCAGACCATGTTTTGCTGAAAAAAATTCCTGACTTGAGTATAGGGTGACATGTAAATGCATTTGCTTTTTCATGTAAGAAATAATTTGGATTTTTGGTTACCTTGTTTACTCAAAAACTGGTTTGTATCATCTTTCTAGTTTGGGCTCCTCAAATTCATCTTATATTCTCTTGCAAAATGGTACTTGAGTCTCCAAAAAAAAAAAAAAAAAGACAAAAACCAACCAAACCCAAAACCAAAAGTGCACTTAGAAAAGTGAATACAGTTTAAAATAATTATCATTTGACTGTGTCTGGAGGTTTGGATGTTAAAGCTGCAGTTTGCAGTTAGAATAGGAACCAAACCCTAGAATATATTGGAATTTAGTTTTATATAATAGGAGTCACATGTACACCTGCTGCATCTACAGATTCCCTGTGTATACATGATGGAGCTGTGGTTCTGAGGCCGTGTATCAGCAGGACATTGAGCTTAATACTCTGCTAGCAGGGTTATACAGCTAAAAATGTCTGTATTGTTTTAAGCAGCATGAAAGTACCTAAAGCAAATGTAAAGACGTGGCCTAAATCTACTGTCCCCAGTGGACAGATTCTGAGTAACATACTGAAGTAGTAAAATGAAGTTTGAAATGTCTAATGCTTGGGGAAATAGATATTTGATAACTCAGCTGATGACTCATCATCCACCTCTATCAAAAACTCAAACAATCCACAATAGTTGATGACTTCAGTGATGGGAACAAGATTTCAATAAAGGTAATGTGGGCTGAAACCTAAATATTGCCACAGCCTGGGGGTACTTTCTGGTTAAATCAACTCGTAAATGAGTTGCTGAGTTTAAAAAATTTTACAAAATCATCTACCCTCAATGTCTTTTGCAACTGTAGAATGTTTCTATAGAAAAAAATAAAGAAAGTCTCTTAAATGTGATAGATAATGAAACAAATAGATGAAGTATTGTTGAAGTGGAGGTTTTGATGCATGGAGGGATGGCTTGTAAGTAACACAAAAAATGAACTGATTCAGTCATAGGCAGTGGCTTAGGCTGCTTCTTAGGCAGCTTTGAATTAGGCACATACACTGTATATTGTCTTTTCTGCAATTGAAATTGCCAAAGAACCACCATGGCCCCATGAAACCTTTTCAGAAGATGCAACAAGGTGAGGAGCACATATAGTGAGGCTTTTTACTACTTTGAAAAGCTTTCATAATTTTCTTCATTGGTAACTCAAGGAAAAATGCTGGATGAAGGGAAATAGGTAACAGAAAAGACTTTAGCATGATCATTTTCATGCTGAAAAAGAAAATAATGCAAAAATTCTGACACAGTTTGCATATAAAGTCTCAGAGTAAATGAGTAATACTACAAAAAATCTCCATATGTTATCTAACTTTGAAGAAGAAAAAATCAATTTATTATTTCACTTTTTCTTCAGAGGAAAAAATTACTTCAAAAGGAATTTAATGCAGGTCTTTTTGCTTTTAGTAATTACACAACAACTTTATCTCTTAAAAGGTTAAAGCTGCAGAAAATCTCAATGAAGTGCTGATTTCCCAGGGCTTATCACAAACATAATACATATATAACAAGATAAACAATGGAATGACAGATTCCAAAACCCTGCTTTGTATCACATGTGATTCCCAATTATTAATAATCTGGTATTGTAACTGGAGTTGCATCTCTTGCTTAAAATGTAGGAAATATTTGCCTAAGTAACATATTTTCATGAGCTTAAGCTATAGCTGGCCTTTGCCCACTGCAGCCAACCCACTGTTTGTTAGAAAGGATCATAAAGGCAATAAAGTGAATTCCTGATATTTACTTTCAATTGAATAATATAGTCATGGGAACTGGTAACAAGGAAAGCCATGAGTATATCTCAAAAGGAAATATTTAACCTATTTTTTGTGTTTCGTGGTATTTTCTTCAAGGGTACAGGATGTTTGTTTTCTAAGACAAAATAATAAGAGCTGTGGTTGAGGGGAGAGCAGTAGGTGTTGCCTGTCTTTACTTAAGAAGACTTTTCACATGGTCTCTTAGAGCATCCTGATAGTGAGCAGTCTGGCACATTTTGATCCAGACAGGTGATCTACTGGATGGAGAAACAAATTGGATCCTTTAGTCACTCTCAAAGGACAATGCTTAGTGATTCTTCCATTGTCTCAAGGCCAGTAACAGGTGTAGTTTCTTCAGGATATGCAATGGAACCTATCCTATTTAACATCTTTATCAGTTACCTAGAGGAGAAAATGGTGTACACTCTCATGTGGTTTATGAATTATTTTTTCTTCTTTACACAGACCAGTGTCCAGTTCAGGCCTCCCCAGTGCAAGAGACACACTGGCAAACTGGAGTGAGTTTGGTGGAGGACCACCAAGATAGTCAGGAGCTAAGGAAAGTGCCATACAATAAGAGGCTGTGGCAAATGAACTTGTTCAGCTTGGATGAGAGGCAGTTTAGGGGGACCTAACAGCTCCCTGTGGGGTGCTCACTGAGAAGACAGAGTCAGGCTCTTCACTGAGTAATGTGTCATGTAGATCTGAGACAATGGGCATGAACTGAGAAAAAGATATTCCATCTGAACACAAAAAATATCCCATTTTTCCTTTGAATACAAGCAGAGAAGAAGGTGGCCAGAGAGGTTGTGCAGTCTCTATCTTTGAAAGTTTTAAGAACGATCTGAACAAAGCCCTGAATGACCTGGTTTGATCCCAGACCCAGCTCTGCTTTGCGCAGAGGCTGAGCGAGATTACGTCTTGGGATTCCTTCCAACTTGAATTATTCAATGATTCTCTATTAACAAAGACAATTGTTCTCTGCTGACCTTGACCAGCAGCTAAACACCCACACAGCTGCTAGTTCAGAAGTGCCTAGAACCTGTGCAAAGGATACTCAGCAACAGTTAAAATATCAGTGTATTACCAACACTATTTTAGCCACAGGTCTAAATCACAACATGATACAGGATCCTGTGAAAAAAATTATCATTATCCCAGCCAGACTCAGTATGAATACCTGTAAGAAATCACAGCAAAATGCTGAGGCAACCTATAATCTTAGTGTGTATCACAATTATGAACTGAACTGAACTGAACCCTAGGCACTGTGTTATTAGTATCTTGTCCAACATATCACCATTACTTCCACTGAATAAAGTCTTATGCAATGTGTAGGTGTCCTGGAAGTTTGTGCGAAAACTTTTGTCACATAATAGAATCCTTAACATCTGCAAGATATTTTCTGCCTGTAAAGTAAGCCCGTGGAAGTTAATCATATGGAGAAAGAGCAGTAATTTTACAGGTTAAGAATTACTGCCTTTGATTTCTAGATTTCTGATTTTAAAACAGTATCAGTATGCCCAAATCAATAGAAACTGCCGAATTCTACCTCTGAATCGTTATTATCTCAGTAGAAAGCAACTTGCAACTATTGGCTTCATACATTACCCTAAAAAAAAGGCAGAGTGGATGTTTTCCTTAGCTTCTTATCCAGCTATGTTTTCTGGTTAAATCACCAGACATACAAATCAAGATTTCTCACAAAACGTGCAAATACAACCAGTCCAGTAAATGGACTTAAGTACTGGAAAATTTTACACAGATCAAGTTGCCATAGGTGATTGTAATAAAACCCATAAGCTCTTATAGTACTGAGTGAAATATATGTTACTGCAGTCGGTGGGCTACTTTTACGCCCAAAAGCATTTATGTTTTCCAAAGTAAAGATAAGAATAGAGCGAAGATTTGCTCTGGTGACAGACCTGCAAGAAAAAGTAAAAAGTAAATGTACCAGGGATCTTGAAAAAGAGGTAGGCTGTTGGAATCATATGCTGCCCTCCCTGAGACAGAATCAGTGACAGCCACCAGAAAACACGTATCAAGGAGATCCAGTATCATCCTCTCATCAGGCAGAAGGTGGAAACTTATAAGAATGAAGTGCATGGAGGCAAGCCCATGTTCAGGGCAGCAGGTGAACCCTCTCCTTGCCCACCTCACCTGCCCAGCTGCATCTATACTACAGGGATGAGGCTCTGGATGTGGAAGACTGATCAATGGATGATATTGATGACAATTCCTCTGCACCAGAGTTGTTGCCAAAGTCAAAAAGGCCCATCCCTCGTGTCACAACCACTTCCATAAAGAGTAAAAAACAGGTTATAGTTGTACATTAATCACTTCTGAGGGGAACAGGCATGCAGACAGACCCTCCTGTTAGGGAGGTTTTGTGCCTCCCTGGGGCCTGGGTTAAGGATATCACCAGGAAACTCCCTAGCCTAGCACAGGCTTGGAATGTTACCCATCACTGCTCTTCCACGTAGGTGGTGATGAAGCTGCAGTGTGGGGTGTAACTGTGTGATCAAAAGACACTTCAGGTCCTTGGGCTGACTTGTAGGGAAGTCTGGAGTACAGGTGATTTATCCTCTACATTGCAGCTGCAGACAGTGACACTGAAAGGCACAGATGGACCTAGTCTATTAATGTATGGCTCTGTGGCTACCACCACAATTTTTAGATTTTAATAATGGGGTGGTCTACACAGCACCAGGCCTGCTGGTGTTAGATGGGATTCATCTTTCTCAAAGAGACAAGAGTCTTTGGTCACAAGTTAGTGGAGCTCATTGATAGAGCTTTAAACTAGATGTGATGGGAGAGCAGATAATATCATGATTGAGGCACCAGGCCAGGGGGGTTGGACCATATGATCTCTAGAGGACCCTCCTAACACTAATTATTTTATTCTTCTCTAGAGAAGGAGAGGGCTTATTGGTTATTCTAATAAATATGAAGTTTAGTGATATCAAGGCCTCAAAAAGTAGATGAAGATCATTTAAGTTTTGCAAAACTAAAAGTTGTAATTAGAAATGTACTTTTGACTGAAATAGATCGATGACCATTTAATGCCTGAATAATAGACTGCACAAAAAGATCTAATATACTTCCTCTATGGTTCAATGATATTATACCTTTAATTGTTTCACCTTATCTTTCTGAAACATTTTTGTGATGTCTATTTTTTTATACTGTGTTAGGTTCTACCTCGTAGAATCTAAATGATAATATAAAATCAAGAGTAATTCACATACAAATCAGATAATAATAGACTGATTTTTTTGCTTGGCATTTTTTTTTATTTTTTGGTTTTATTTTTCTGGGGTGTTTTGGGGTGTTTTTAGTGTTTTGTGTTTGGGGTTTTTTTTCCTAAGTTTCTTTTATGTAACACTGTTAAGGAAAATGTACCTGTTTAAGACCATTGATTTTTTTATGATTACTGTTTCCTGCATATTTCAGAATAAAATTGTCAGTCTGCGCAGTCTGGTTTGCATGTTGCAGATTCTCACCAAGGAAGGATTATTGCAATATGGACATGGACATATAAGTGGAATATTGTGTTATTGTCTTCTCTTTATCAAACATAAAACTTCTTTGCATGCTCTCCCTCACACTGAGATCAGAGGATCTCACCATGCAGATGCTAGCCTGACCTTCAGTATAAACAAGAGGCCCTTGATTCTACAGTCAGTACTTCTGACACTTCAGAGATTTTCAGACTGTCTACTGTGCTTTTCATCATAGTTCTTAGAAGATGTAATCTGCTTTTAGAGAAAAAGCCTTAGCAGACACTAAAAAGACTGTCCAACCACTATGATACTGTTTCTTACAGCAAAAAAAAAAAAGGACATATAGGTTGTAATCCTCAATCCATTCTATTATGCAGTGAGAATTTGATAGCTAGTTACATTTCATTTCACCTCATAAGAGCATTTACTATTTGAGAATCTGGCTCTCACATCCTGAATAAAATCCCACTGAATTATGGGCACATCCAGCAGTTCGTACATGATAATAATACAAAATAAGTAGTGAAAAATTGACATAATGTGATGGCTGCATTGAAGGCTGGAAGCCTGACGTAGCTCCGTCAGTTTTTATCTCACTGAAATGGTACAGTTAATCTCTGACCCTGCAAAGGGGTCCATCTGGCTGGAAGGCACTGTGCCCTTACAGAGTCCAGCTCAAATCAATGGGATTCACATGCCAGGAGCATCTTACAGAGCAGGGCTTATTCTATCAATTAATAACTGGCTTCCATTGCACAAACATCTGTGTCAGGCTTTCCTGTAGAAGTCCAACATAGTTCCATTATTGTTTTATAATTAAAAGATGCTTTTTTACAGCTGTAACTGTTTGCACAAATCTCAGAGCAGCACTTTCTGCGCAGCTCTGCAGAACACAACACTGAGAGCTTCTTCAAAATGCTTGGCAAATGCATAAAGCATATGGCACAGTTCTATAATTGTCTTATGGAGCAGGAACCTTGGAAATTTTCAAAGATCAAGAACTAGGGAAGGAAATAACTTAAACGTTGCAAACCCTTTAATAGACAAAAGCTCTGCTTCCAGAAAACAAACTCTAATGTCAATGTAATGTAACAAGTTAGATGAAAAAATTTGGGCACTTAATTTTGAGATAACTATTTTTCCTAATTTAAAGAAATGTAATTTATAGCATTTTATTCATATCTCCATTTCCCAGCATACTGATTTTATGTTATGTTTTCTTGTGTAAGAAAATTGCAATCTATAGAAAATTTCTCTATTGAAGCATCTTATTACAAATGAACATTATTTGTGTCACTAAAAATGCTTTACAGACCCAAAGAATTTGTAAAAACATTAGTTGTTCATATTTAGAAAGAATACATGGGCTACACTTGTCCTAGTTGATGGTGCTTGTCACCTGTGATTCTGATTGAGTTGTCACCCAACAGCCTCAGGGTGGATCATCTGAGATGAACAGAATGTAGATCCCTGGGCCTTCACCTCAAGTGACTCTTTCCCTTCATATCCACCTGTGTGTTTATGAGATATACAAAATTTACAAAACTCAGTCTCTTCCCTGTCCCAGCTCCTTTTTTCTTTTCTTTTTTTTTTTTTTTTCCTTTGGAGAAGACATTAGAACTGAAACTGTTATTTTTTTGTGTATAAAAACCAAATAGGGACATAGCTTTTCATTGAAAGGAACCTCTGTAGTGTCAGAGGAAAGGAACAGCTTCATCAACAAGTGATGACAGGAGAGGCACTGCTTTGCATCTCATGAGAGTAAAGTTGGGTATCAGAAAAACAATTAAGTGACATCTCTGTCCCATGCTGAACACTAGAAGAATTATGCAGAGCTGCTCTATGTACTCCATGTATGACATAAAGAGTTCCATACATTTTGCCATCACTGACAATAAGAAAGTGGAGAAGAAAGGTGAAAAAACTGGCAAAGAACAGATATTTTGTTGTCACCATGAAAACAGACGTAGAGATCTTCTTACACTATCAACTCTTGCTAAAAGTACAGTCTGACAGTATTATGGTATCAAAGTGATAAAATGAAGGTCATGCATGAAGGTGAAACTTACAATAAATAGTGACTTGATAAAATGATTGATAATATTTGATACAGAGAAATGTATCAAATGTACAGAGTCCTGCACAAGATTTTTGGTGAAAAAAAGACCCCTGATGTAAAAGTATGTGTAATATAATGACTACTACCATTAAGAAAATATATATTGCAATCACACAAGTTAATTCTATGAAAATGTTGTCTCCAGAGAAGATAGGAAAGCAAATCAAATGGTAAAGCTGTGTGACAGTTAATGTCATTATGCCATTGAAGAGATCCAGGATGTACTTGGATCTTGAATTCCTGTGAGTAGTTTTGCTCTTTGTGTCCCCATGAAGTGTGTGGTGGTCCTGTGTATCAAATTATGTTAGAGCTGGCCTAAAGCATCCTCCCTTTTATCTGCAATTACTACAGAAGCTCCTGCCTGATAGGGAATGGAGACCTTTTTGGAGGGTACAGGAACATGCAGTATAGCCATAATCTGCTCTGCTCACTCGTAAAAGAACTTGATGGATGTAACCAGGGACAAACCACTTACCTAGAGCATTTAGGGATATCTTAACTATTACATTATATTGCCAAAAACGTTGTCCAGGTCCTAAACGGAACATCATGAGCAAGAGAATTCATGAATGGACAATCTCATCTGCCTTCAGATCCAGGGGCACAAAATTAATCACATATTATTTAACATTAGCAAATGTGATTCTTGTTTATTAACATGCAAGCAGAAGTTGTTGTTTGATCTAGAAGCCTCTTTGAGATTAATATTTTCTAGTACAATTCAAACTGACCTAATGAAGTAATTTCTATAGTGGATTTTCCAAGGTTATAGTGGCCAGCATTGTTAGATATTGACTAAATGCAGTTTGCTGCTATGTAGGCATAAGATGCAAATTCTTATTATTTGATAAGTCAATAAACTGCCTTCTCCAGTCATATTTCTTCAGACAAGAAATACAACAGGATCTACAATCTCCATGCCCATTTTCACATTCAGCTCTAAACACTTTTTCCAGTATGCTGTCTCTCAGTTTTGACTGAAAAAAATGGTCCAAAACCTCAAAATTCTCAGCATGTTTACTCTCAGAAGTTTTTTCAGACGCAAGAGATTGTATTAAACAGTGCTAGTCTTGACTCCATGTAATTGAAATCAGCAGAAGTGGGCTTGGCACTGAAATTTGCAATATTGTATCTTAAACTTTTTTTTTCCAGAACTCCTGCTTTATTACGCCGTGCTCTCTAAACTCCACAATGCTGTCCTGTGGCTTTTGCAAGTAGGTAATTATATGTTTTATTAGTTACCACGAGGTCTCATGCTAACCCTGTCTTGTCCTACTCAAGCACTCTTTCTAATGAAAAGTTTTTAATGGGCTTAAACTATACAGCTGAAATTATTTGAACTTCAGAAAATGCTGGACTTGTGTCTTCGCAGTTGTTTTCCACTACAAGAATTTTAAAACATGAGATAGTTTCGAATACATATTGCAGAAAGAGGGGAATTTCAGGTGATTAGAACTTTGACAGAAAATATTGTGTAATGCTTAACATCTTAGAAACAGAAACAGTGGTTTGTATGAATAGTCTGTAGTAGTTTGACAGGGTCTGGTTTTCTGGGTGTGGTAGGGGCCAAAAAGATGGCTCCTGTGAAAAGCTGCCAGAAGCTTCCACGGCCTTCCAGCAGAGCCAATCTCTGATAGCTCTGAAAATGGATGTGCTACTAGCCATGGCTGGACCAATTAGAGATGGAGGTAACGCCTCTATGACAACATATTTAAGAAGAAATCACAGCTAGTACTCGTGCGTGCCATAGTTGTAGCTAGACAGGGAGGAAGAGTACAACATGTAGCAGAAGCAGCAAATANTCAAAAGATAAAGAAGCTTTTGCTCTCTGTTTTGCCAGTGGGAGTCATGTGATAATAGAGCTTTGCCCTGAATGGAACCCGGCTTTGGAAGGACTGTATCGCCTTGGCAATGATCCAGTGGCACCCATATCAGGTGAACTGTGTTATCTGATAGAAGTGTCACTTTGCAGCAGTATGGAAAAGGGAACAACATCACAGAGGCTGCAAAGATTACTGTTGAGTTCCCCCTGCCCCTCCCCAAGCAGCTACAGTGGAAGGAAAACACCTGGGGAATGAACTGACCAAAAGAAACTCCCCCGCTCCCCCACCCTGTTCTCCTTGCTTTGTTAATGGGAGAGGAGGAAGGGATCTGGGGGGAGAAAGTGTTTTTAAGAGCTTATTTT
>VZRZ01004785.1:173963-209640 GCA_013398175.1 Climacteris rufus | reverse complement strand
TGGATGCATAGGGGATGTTGTTCTGTGCAGGTCAAAAGATAAAGAAGCTTTTGCTCTCTGTTTTGCCAGTGGGAGTCATGTGATAATAGAGCTTTGCCCTGAATGGAACCCGGCTTTGGAAGGACTGTATCGCCTTGGCAATGATCCAGTGGCACCCATATCAGGTGAACTGTGTTATCTGATAGAAGTGTCACTTTGCAGCAGTATGGAAAAGGGAACAACATCACAGAGGCTGCAAAGATTACTGTTGAGTTCCCCCTGCCCCTCCCCAAGCAGCTACAGTGGAAGGAAAACACCTGGGGAATGAACTGACCAAAAGAAACTCCCCCGCTCCCCCACCCTGTTCTCCTTGCTTTGTTAATGGGAGAGGAGGAAGGGATCTGGGGGGAGAAAGTGTTTTTAAGAGCTTATTTTGCTTTTCAATATACTCTTCTGACTTGGTAATAAATTCACTTATCACTTTTAAGTTCCAAGACTGTTTTGCCTGCCTAGAATAACAGCTTAATTAGACCTTTTTTTCTCTCTTAGTGTCCTGATCTCAGCTTGGTAAAATACATCATTAAAATATTCCTCTCTCTCTCCTGTCCAGGCGGGGTGGGTGAGCAGCTTTCTTGGGGGCTTTGGCATTCGGCCAGAGCTCAAACCACAACATAGTCTTTAGGAAAAAAAAAATCATATAGTATACTGAATCCATGAGCAAAACCAAGGAAGGTGCAGTAAGTGACACTGTAGAATCAACTAATGATACTTTTCTTTCTGAGTCAATATAGTCTCAGTTTATCAATATAGAGTTAGAAGAATTCTGCTTCTAGGACAGCACAGAAAATAAGCATGCAATTAATTGCTAATGTGAAAAAAGTAAATTACTAAATGCAAAGAGAGGCCAGATTTCAGCTAAAACTAAAGATTTGGCATGTCTTCTCTAATTAAATTTATTGCACATATTAGCACCTTTAAGTCGTTGCAAAATTTAGTTTTCATTGTTAAATGTGTTTACCCAAAATTTCAGACGCAATATGGAGGCACATTCTAAAGCAAAACCACCAGGGTTTATATCACAAATGCCATGGATAGGTCCATTAACTGTGCAGAAATGAGTGTAGATACACCTCAGCTAAAGTGTCGTGTTATACATTTCCCTCTCTTTATCCTTTTTCAGGCACAGTCATGTGCATGTGCTCACAAACACATACACATTTTATATGTTTGAGAATACACAAGATTAACTGCAGGTACTGTTTATTTATCAATATAATTTTATTAAATGGCATATAAAACCATCTGTGACTTCTTTGTGTAAAAATATTAATATTGTTAATAGAACACTGCGCTTTGCTCTAAAGAACTTACTCTTGTATTTGTCAAAAGGGATTATCTATACCTGTTAAACAACAAACAGAAAACTTGTAACAATGCATAAAAATGTGATTTCTAACAACACTGATAAAATAAACAAATAGATATTTCACCTCTTCACAAATTAAAACATAAATTTAATTTGCCTCCTTCCAGGTTAGCATAGATAACCTGTGATGCAATTATGGCACAATTCCTGCCTGGAAAGGACTGATATAAATTCAGCATTCAATACTTCATTTGTGATAGAGTCAGCTATTATATGATGAATTCATATACTAGGTTCTCAACATTAACAATAGTAATGAATACTCAAAAAATGTCATTATATTCATTTATAAGACACTTTTGCAGTGACATCTTCCATAATTAATAAAAGGCTTTGCAGTTCCAATATGATTCTCAGTGTTTAATCCTGTATATGGCAAGTCATTGTTTACAGTGCAGATATTTGTATACCATGCAAGAGTAGTGGAAGTTTGTTCTTCATTTCTTGGAACAAGCAGAAAAAGAAAAAAATTGCTTATTGACTAAAATACAAAGTTACTATAATTATGATATAAATATGTATTTAGATTGATATTAGCCAACCAGAAAACAAATCCTTCTTATATTGCCATATTGCTTGAAGAAAGTTTTTAAATATAGTCAGTCTTACAAACAGTTTTTTTCAATGCATTACCTTTCTTTTTTAGATGATGTGTTCAGCAGACAGATCTTAACAATTTGGTGAAAGTCATGTAAACAGTTCACTGGATCCTACATATTTTGGCACCACCATTCTCACAAACAAAAAGTGGAGTGCAGCTCTTTATAAAGGGCTCTAATTGCGATTAACATTTAAAAAGATAAACAAAGTCCCTGAAGCAAGCAGTTGAGTGCTGTTTTGTGTCCATAGTTGAAGGTTTTAGCACATTCTGGTGACATGTAAGTTATGTACTGGCTCTCCCCTGCCAGACAAAAATTCATTTTACTTTGGAGTGTATAATTCTAACAATGTTGGTATAGTATGCTTTTTGCAGATTTTGTCTTTTGACTTAAAATTTGGAAAAATACAGAACATTTCAAATGAAAGGAAAAGAATTATGAAACATGAATTTCAAAGTTTTTTTTTTCCTTTCCCAATGCTTTTCACACTTGCATTTTCCTACTTAATCTTTTTTCACACTCTTTTTGAAACATCTTTTCCCTACCTTTTTTTCCTACACCTATTCAGTCCATTTCCAAAACTTATTCTACCTTTCCATCATTTGTAGATTTGATTTTCTCTCTTTGGTTTGGTTTGGAAGGGACCTTGAAGTCATTTAATTCCAAATCCCTTTCCTGGGGCAGGGGCATCTTCCCCTAGAACGGGTTGCTCAAAGCCCTGTCCAACCTGAATTTGAACACCTCTTGTGAATGGGCATCCACAAATTATCTGGGCAACCTGTTCCCGTGTCTCATCACCCTCAGAATTCTTTCTTCCTTATATCTATTTTAATCTAAATTTATGCTCTTTCGGTATAAAACCATTTCCCAGTACTGGTGGTGACTTTACGTGGCTAATTGCATTTATTTAAGGTGCATACGATTAGGGCGTGACTCTGAAAATGTAGAGAGGTGTAAATAAAACAAAATAGATGTCTGCAGAAATCAAAACCCAACAAGTCCTTCCTTCCATGGCTGCTTTTCCACGTACACTTCTTCCTCCAGCACCACTTTTGCTTTAGTGGCTGTGAATGCCAAATAAAGATGAACACTTTGAGTGGCTGTGAATACCAAATAAAGATGGATATTATCAAAGTGATATAATTAAATTTTCAAAGGAAAACAAATACTGTTTAACTCTGCTTTTGTTTTGTGACTATTTATTTCAAGATATCAAGTTATTTTCAATTCAAGGATTGATTATGTACAAAACTTATTAATTCAGTGACAATATGTTCAAAGTAGACAGGTCAGCAAAAACGAAGGAAAATCTTAGATTTCCCCTATTAAGAACTACTATAAAAACAGTGAATTACCTATTAAAGAGTTATTGCATTAGGCATATGAAAGAATTTGTGGTGCAACTTATATTGCTGAACCTTTTTTCTGTTCTAACATTCTGCCATATGACAATATTTTCATAGCTTCTGGTAGATGGGGATAAGTTGCTGTTCCCACTTTAAATGTTTCCATTATAAATCCTATTTTACAAGTGAATTAACTATGGCAGACCACTTTAATAAGCATCAGACTGAACCCATAGGCCCTACTCATTTCACTTACACCACATATAATTCATGTTCCCATTTGTTTTGGATAATAAAGCTACATAATCCAGCTCTCTGTTAGAGAACACAGGCATGGGAGTTTCCCATCCAGATAATTATGTGCAGATCAAATTGCCTTCCATTAGCATGTTAGCTGGCTGATCACAGAGAGTGGGATGTATTCAGCCAGAAAGGGTAGGAACAGTCCAAATGAACCACTTGAATATGTTCAAAGATAAAGTAGAGCCAAGGCACTGAGACTGCCATTTTAAAGAGATCAGCTTATGGTGCGAAACCATAACTTTTCTCCACAAGTAACTTATTTCACTTCCCTTCTACTTTTAAAGGTGAATGTAAGTGAAGTTCAAATAAATTCCTTGTGACTAAATTCAAACCTGTCAGGAGGTTGCAGACACCTGCTAGGGGCAGCACAGTCTAAACTAGGGAATGGGTGGGAGTTCTCAAACCACTGTATCTTCACTCGGTCATCATTCTGAAATGCAAAACTCTAATTTCTTCCAACATTTGTCATAAAAGCTGAGCAACTTGCTTAGTTTCCTCTCTGCATTGATATATTACTTCGGCACTACAAAGATCACTGATACACATAAACATTATGACAATTACAGTGGAGTATTTAAACCTCCAGTTAATTTCAACTTGGAGAGAAAAAGGAAGTTGGGAGAGTCCTGCAGGGCAATTCTAGGAAGAAGAAAATCTGTGAGGAAAGTTCAATGATCTTTTTAACTACGTTTGAAACTATATACTGCCGGGAAGGAAGAGTACATGTAATAACTCAGTGTGTGTGTTTTTCTTGGTGTGGACAGACCTATCTATTCCTACGTAGTTATGTAAATGTATGAGTATATGCTTTATGATCTCAATAATATCACTGACTGAAAGCTGAGCTGTACTTTTTCAGCACTCTAGCTCATAGAAGTCAATAGACACTGTCTACAATGTTTACTTCACTTAGGCATTGCTACAGCATCTGGGAAAGACTCCACATTTCATTCCTACATTACAAGGTTACTGAGCTTTGAAATAGATGCCAAATGCTGCTTCTCTAAGAAAACCCTGACTAAAAACAGTGTTTAGAGAGGCAAAATATTTATAGGACAGAGTGCAACTACTTTCAAATGAATGCAAACATCATCATAAACAGCATTTCTGAATACAACCATCGCACCTCTTGTGTGAAAACTGGGTGCAAATTTAGGAAGCAACAGGACCTTTTTAAACTTTCAAAGATGGAGAGGAAGGGCTGGACCCATTTGAGCATATTGGAACAATTAGGAGACATTGCACAATGGGAATTCTGGAATATATGTAAGTAAATAGGTGCAACAAGGGATATCAAAATGAGGACAATAAACTAAGCAATGAAAATACAGTTTTGAGAGATAAAGAGTAGGGATCATGGCAATAATTACCACATTAAAAAAAGATGTGTTTTTCATTAACATCTAATGTTTCAAGGACGAAAACAGAGGTAAAAAGACATTGTGCCCCAAACCCAAAATATTTTTACATTTGCCATTTGAGACTGTTCTTCACCTTGTATGAAGTTTTCTGTGTCATTGCAATACTACAGGTAAGTGGCTTCTCTACAAATGCCTCTTGATTCCTCTTTTCCAGCTGACTTGACCTTGTTTCCTTATACTGACATCTGCTAGAGATAGAAATATCTGAATAAAAGCATTATATGTGCCCATATTACAACCTTTATTTGCATTGTATTTGAGAGGATATCTAAATTCAGAGAGTGATGATGAAGTGGGGAGTAACACACAATTGCATCGAACACAGAAGTCTAAAAGGTCTGAATTATGAGACAACCTAATCTCATGAAATGGCTGGTACCTGGAATTAAAAAAACAAAACAATTGAATGATTAAAGGAAGACAAGAACTTGGTAAAGGTTTTGGGGTTTGCTGGGTTTTATTTTTTATTGTTTTGGTTTGAGGTTTTTTTGTTTGGTTGGTTTTGGTTTTTTTTTGGTAGAAAGTTGTATTAATTGCAGTCAGAAATCCCAGATATTCAGAAAACTATAAATGTTTAGCCAGAAGAGCTAGCAAATATGTGCAGCAGACAAAAGAAATGAAAGCAAAAGCCACATCTAATATGATGGGTTGATGGGTAGCTTATGACCCCAAATCAGCTGAAGCTTCATGGAGGCTTTCCTAGACCACAAACCAGGCTTGATAACTATAAGTGGGATTTTTACTGAGACAAATACTTACATTTTCTTGTCTTTCTTAGTTATGGCAACATTCTGTTAACTCATATGATATAGTTTGTTAGTAAACAGGTGTAGTTCATTCAACACTGAGTTTAATTTAATTATCCTTGGTTTCTGTTCTGATTTGTTTTCTTCATGCTTTTTGCTTTATCAATCAATTTCCTTTGATTTATCAATCCCAAAATTAAGCACAACCCCTTTTGCTCCAAACCAAGGGATGTGTAACAATTTTCCTTCCCAGTAAACTATTTTCAGTGATATTTTTCGTTTTCTTCTTATACACCTTGTAAACTTACAAAAACTTGAGTAGATTTTTGTCTTAATGTTGTCATAATGGTCATCATCGTAGTCCCAGCAATTATTCTTAGGGTCACTCCATTTGAAGTTTGAAGGGTAAAATCCTGGATCCACAGATCTTCCAAATTCTCCTTTTTTCAACATGACAATATTTCTTTCAAAATTCTAATTAATTAAACTCTTCTCCACAGTTAACCCAACAGTGTCACTTTTGCTACAAGTTTTATTGAAGATGAACTTTATTTACAAAATACTTTTATCTTTGTTTGCAAGACACAAAAATTGTTAGCAAAGAAGATGTCAATTCTTGTATTTAATTTCACTCTTCATAACAGTAATTATAAAGAGAACCATGGATGTAGGTTTAACAAAAAGAAAATGTAACTAGTTCCAATATGTAATTGATATTGAGAAAAAATATAAGAAGAAAGAAATGACCAAAGGAAGAGATTGCGTTTTCCTGGACAGATATCTTGAATTTACTTTGGTCTCAAACTTGCATAAACAGTATCTTGAATAATGATGCTTAGTGTAACAAGGAATCAATAATAGTGAAATGTTCCTTTACCAAATATTTTAAAGAGTAAATTTCAGAATTTAGGGGAGGGAATTTGGGGGAAGAAAGAATGGTGCACTTTAATTAATGGCATACTCCATACTTGTAAATTAGATTGTAAATTGCAGAAAACTCAGATCAAATGTAAAAAAATCCCCAAAAAACAACAACAAGCAAAAGGAAAAACAAACAAAAGGAAAAACAAACAACCCCCCCAAAAAACAAAACAAAACAAAAGCAACCAAAGAAAAATAATAAGAACCCTCAAAAAACATCCAGAAGCACTTGTTTAGGAAACACAGAAAAGGTAAGTTGAAATCATAACCTACAGGTACATAGATATTACAAAAACCTCTTCACCCAAAGGGTGGTTGGGGTCTGGAACCGGCTCCCCAGGGAAGTGGTCACAACACCAAGCCTGACAGAGCTCAAGAAATGTTTGAACAACACTCTCAGGCACATGGTGGGATTCTTGGGGATGATCATGTGCAGGGCCACGAGTTGTTCTCAGTGATCCTTGTGGGTCTCCCGGCCCAGAATATTCTGTGATTCTGTGATAAAAAGCCAGAAGATTCTTCATTTAAAAATACAGTTTTCTTAAAATCAATGTATTTCAAAGGAATCTGTCAATTTGACAATATGTTGGAGAAAAAGCCAAAGCAAACTATTTTGGAGTTATCATTTTATCTAAAGAAAAAAAGTACTATTTTGGTTTTGCAATATTACTATGTTTATCTTGTTCTGAATATTAAAACATTATTTTCATCTCTTTATGTCAGTGATATGGGAGTCATTATGAACAGGTATATAAACTGTCAGACCTGCAAATCCTGGCAGAATGTAGGAGGAAAGAGCCCTTTGCCCTCCTTGTATCTTGCTTTTCTTTTTAAAGTCAGATTACTCTCATTTAATTTTGGCTGCCTAAAGGAAGGTCTTCAGCTTTCTGCAGTTGACAAGCTCTCTGAAAATAATCATCCCAATTATTTTAAGGTGGGTTAAAACATAAGGCTTTCTCTGAGGTTATTTGTTTCGTGCTGTAATGTTATGCCTACCTTACAGTTTGCTTTCTTGGATCAATACAAACCCCCTGTGCCACAGTTCCAAACAATAAGCTACAATGTTTGGGCATATTGCCTTAAAACTGTCTTTATCAATTCTAATATTCTTAGCCCTTCAGTGAAAAGACAAGCAAAATAATTTAAAAAGAAAATTCCTTATGTACAGAGGAACTAATTTGAATCACAAAAATATAGGAGAATTACTGATCTAGGGAACACAATGTATTAAAAACTTCTGACATTATGCTTTTAGTTTGATCTTCTGCTTTCTGTGTGCACCTGATTTACTGCTTAAAGGCATTCAATCCTTTTTTCATGTGTTTTCTTTTTTTTCTTTTAATTTTCTTTCTTTTGTGTAAGCACTGTTTCCCTTCTATTTTTCTTTTCTCTGAGCTAGCTTCCAATTTATGAGATGTACTAGGTTCTATCCTAGTGAGATGGACACCTGAGAACAGGAGACCAGTATTTCACAGAGAGGGAAGAGACATTCAATACTGAAGACACATGGTCACTGTCTATCTATACAGTGTTGTTGTGAAAGGACCACTGGATTGTTTCACAGCTCCAATTTGGAAAACTGGGATAGAATAAGGTAATAGCCTAATTCAGGATAATAACCTAAAAATCCTATACCTTCTTCTTTACAGCTTTGTCAATAAAGAACAACTATTCCTCTGGCCTACTACACAAGCCAAAATTGAACAGTGGTTTACAAGTTTAATTTCAGTAAGGAATAGAAATCCCTGACCTCTATAGAGAAAAATTCTAGAAGAGCGAGCCATAAAAACTGAGAACTTGACATGACATTTGGCAGATCTTATCTGGTTTCTGCCCATGTCTGAGCAAGCAAACAGACTTGTTTACCATAGAATGCCTTGAGAAAATTTAGATTCCTGTAAGTTTTATGAAACATTTTTTTGCAGTGCTGAAGATGTTAACATTTCTGTGTGGCTTCACATTCAAAGGTCTGACACTTTATGTTGTGGAAGTAAGGAAACTATAGGATGTCAGACAAAAAGGAGATTTCTAGAAGTTTGAGGTTCTATAGAGCTGTCAGTTTCACAAAGGAAGAAATTCATCAGAGAGTTCAAGAGAGAAGCATTATTTTGAATCAACCTATAAAATTTCTAAAGATTGTGTGTCTGATCTGGTTTGAGTCAACCTTTTTGTTGTATCTAATAAATATATAAGCATAATAGAAGTATATAAATATACTTTTCATTAGAGAAACTGAGGTAACCTGGGTGAATTCATTCCTGTCTAGATATCTGGAAACTCTAAATCTTCCAATTTCAGTGATAAATTAGGTCTCAGAGGGACTAAAACATCCGTTTATCAAAAGTCCTCTTAACATAACAATCCCCAGACAGTTACCAGTAGATCTATATTAAATAAAATGCTACATTTTAAAGCATGGGACAGAGATCCAAATGCTATAGAAAAAGCTTCTCTTTCAAAAGCTTGGTGTAGTTGTTTGTTTGTACCCCAAAATCGTCTTTAGACGATTTTGGTTTAAAGTTTAAAATGCTAAGTATAGTCAAACCTATCTCTGTGCGAGGGTATGGGTATGCTGAAGTTTTCTCTCTGGAGATAAAGAAAATATCACAAATCCAAAATTATTTCACAGTATTTTTTTATTATTGACAAGCAACAGTAGACAACAAATTTAATCTATTATGGTAAATTCTGAAATGCCTGTATTATATTTTACATATGTGGTAAGAATCTCTTGGAGATAGGTACAGTGATTTAGCTATTTTATATAAGACTACAATTGACACAATCTAGAGGAAATGCAAGTCAATCTTTCATAATGTAGCTACTCAAAACAGCAAAGAAAATAATGCCTCCATCATCAATGGGCATAAACCTTATTTGTCTGGTTTCATTCAGGTTGGAATGGGACCAAAAGAGATATAAAAATTGTCTCACCTGTGACTAAAAAAGAGTTTTGAAGGAGCAGGAAGAGCTTGTCCTGTTAGTGTCTGCACAAAACTGTTGAACAGGCACAAAGAGGGTGGAAGAAAAAAGGGTAGCAAGAGGTTCTGAAGCTATTGCTTTAACTGATTTTATTTTCTCTGTGAAATAGATGAAACTGGCATGAAGAATTTCCAGAGATGTAGCCAAAATATGTTTTTTAATCCGTATTCCAAAATACTTTGTGCCTTTAAGCATTGAATAAATAATGCTTTGTTTTGAAATGTTGCTTCAATGTCAGAAAAAAATGACAAATTTTTACTCTGCTGCACCAGAGGAAATATGAGATATGAGGTAACTTTAATTCAAATGAAATTACCTTATGGAAAGCCATTTAGAATCATTCAAGATTAGATAAAACCAGATTTAAAATAATAGCAGCTGTTTATGCATAAATTTTACCTGGATATTTTCTCTGAGTTAGTTGCAAAGATAGATCAAGACTATATGATGGGATTTCAGTTCATCAGAAGAACCAAAATAAACTTGTATTTGTATTCCTTTTATGCCATTATGCTTTGCTGAATGAAGATTTTGGTGCTATTTTAGGGCCTGTTATGAATCAGTCTTAATCCCCAAGTCTTTACCACAAACTTTAATTCAATTTGTACTTGAATTATAAAAAAGAAGAAAAAAGGAGTCCCTGAACCAGATTTATTTTGCTTCTGATCTGGATCATAACTTCTGCCCTTTCAGGCATTGCAATGACCCTCAGACCATTCATTCCTCTGGGACTGCGGCCCTTTCCCTCTCTCATTCTGCCTCATCTCCTCAGAGCAGCAGGACTGCTCCTCATGTTGCCTCTTTTCCCACTGTCTGCATCAGGTGTGTTGTCTCTGGTCTTCCTGAGTAAAGCACAAGGTTCGGTACCCAGAGGGACATTGAAAGAGTGGGTAGAATATCAGAGAAAAGGAATTTGTGTTAGTAGGTTTAAGTGTGTAATGATTTTAAGAGTTAATAATTTTTCTTGTATCACTTATACCTATCAGTATTGATATTATTGCAAGTTGAGTAATAGTCATTGGACTAAAACTAACTTGTAACTGCATATATGTATTCAGAGCATAACATGATGTTCTGTTTTCTTATATCAATTCTTCTGACACCAAGGAGTCTGCAGCACTTCCAATTACAAATTCAGTCTCACAGATTCTTTTATGAAAAACCTTCACAATATTATGTTTGGGTAAGAGTTAATTTTTTTCTTATTCTCTCTTCTGTTGTTATTATCAAATAAGAGGCTGAAGAATTGTGAGAAGAAGTCAAAGTCCAGAGCACAGCTTGGTGTAAAACATTGAAATACAAAACAAATTATCAGGCAGGGGTTTGGAGTAAAAGTCAGAAACTTCAACTTCTGAATAATGCAAATTTTGAGATGTTGCCAATGTATCCCAGTGACAAATGTAACCAGACTCATGACCACCCTGAAAAAGCCTATTTACTCATCAGATGGAAATAATTTTTTTCTCTTCAGAAAAATTTAGCAATTTAGTGCATTTGTGTATCCATATCCTGGAAATCATGGCCTCAGGACACCCTACAGACAAACAGCATAAAGAAGAATATCCTCCCTGCCTTTCCTTTACCTATCTATGCATTATGTCAAATGTTATGGCATGTGCCTTTGGGCTGTGTCCCCTCCCAATCTCTTGCCCATTCCAGACAACTTTGGAGGTATAGAAAAAGAGAAAGCCTTGTCATCGCTCAGCAGTAGCAGAAATGATAAAATAATAGAGTGGTTTGGGTTGGAAGGCACCTTAAAGATAATTTCATTCCTTCAGAACATTAATCTTGTTTCTTCATCACCTTCCACGGGACCAGGTTGCTCAGAGCTCCATCCAATGTCCTTTAACACTTCCAGGGATGGGGCAGCCACAGCTTCACTGTGCCAGGACCTCAGCACCTTCACAGGGAAGAATTTTTTCCTAATATCTAATCTAATCGACTCTCTTTTAGTGAGAAACCATTCCCCCTTGTCCTGTCACTCCAGGAACTTGTAAATAGTCTCTCTCCATCTTTCTTGTAGGCTTGCTTCAAGTACCAGAAGGCCACAATTAGGTCTCCCCAAAGCCTAGAATGTTAGTGAGATAGTAAGACTGCTTTAGCCATAAATACAAAACACAGCACCGTGCAGGATGATGTGAAGAATCTTAATTCCAACCTGGCCAGACCCAGTACACAATATCAGGTTTCAAAAGAAAATGAATGGTGTATTGCCCATGACACTTCTGGATCCATGAAAACCTGAGAAAGCCAATGCATTTCCTGATTCAGGTCATTGGTCTTTCATGCCAAGCAATCTCCTGGTACCATGTAAATTCATTGTAACATCAAATGTATACTTTAAAGTTTTTACTGCTTTTCTGTGATAAGGCAAATGTTTAAGCTACTAGCATACACTGTAAGAATGAAAACCAGGAAACCTGCTTGGAAAATCTTATCTCCTCCTCAAATTCTTTAATGAGGATACTGGCTTTATAGTGATCATGACTTCTGGTACTGCAATTTCTCTAAATGCTTGAAAGCATCTTGCACGCTAAGCTTATTAACTTTTATGTAAGTTTTATTTTGATGTTTGGTTTTATTGCAATTTCACCAATGGACTGCACAGCATTTAAGTATGCTGAAGGCTGGTGTTCTGTCCTTTGCAACATTGAAATAAATGATTTTGTATCCCTGAAACATTTAATGTACCAGATTAAAACTTACATAATGTGTACATAAAGAAATATGGACAAATTTCAGAAATAGTCTTCAAACAAACCCAAGCCTGTCTGAGAATTTAATACTGCAATTGCATTTATTTACAAAGAACTTAACAGAACTAGACTTTGTTGTTGCTGTTTTAAGGGTTTGGGGTTTTTTTGTGTTTTTTTTTTAAGTTAGGCTTTCTCACACACATAACCATTTTCATTGAAGTGGAAAGTACTCCTAAGTGAGTTGTGAGATGGACAGACTCTGTTTGCCTTCAAGCTGTGTAAAATGGTCTAACACTAAACTCTGGAAGCAGTGTGTGCTTATCTGAAGAATTCCCTCTGTCTCATCCCTAGACACCTCATGAGCACTCATTCCACTACTCGTGCCCTGTAGGCAGAGAAGCATAACCACAAGCGTTTTCTGCTAATGTTTTTATCCAAAGGCAATGGGTTTTACTATAATATAATTTTTAAAAGCACCTAAAATCCCACACAGTTCAGATTTCTATAGACCTAATTGCTCAGAAACTCAGATCATCTCTAATAAAATTGCAATAGCTTTTCCTTAGTCACTAACCTTGGTTGCTTAAAGACATAACATCAAAATACTTCCAGATGTATCATAAACTAAATATCCATACACCTACTGCCCTTAAGAATGGTTAGGAGCAGATGGATTCAAAAGTTCTGAGAGATATATTGGTCTTTGTCCATTGCAGAAGGTCTTTAAATTAGAGCACAAAAATTTAAAAATACAGGATTTTCTTGAGAGGTAAAGATCATAAAAAGAGAGAAGTGGTGCTTCTGGATAATTGAAAATGTCTGACAATAGATGCAACTGTGTTGTGTATTAACTATATTTGAAGAAATTGTAATTAGAAAATTCTACAGGCAAAAAGGGGGAAATTTTTAGCCATAAACCAATAGAAAGCTATATGTGCTATCTGCAGATTACTCTGGTTATTTAATGCCATTTATTAAAAAAAAAAACAACAACAAAACCCAAAAACAAACAAAACAAAACAACAAAAAAAAAACCCCAAAACCAAAACCTAAAAACTAACAAAAACAAAAACAAAAACAAAAACCAGAAAGAAAGAAGGGGGAAAAAAATAAAAAGAAGAAAGGAAGCCTTACCTTCATCAATCAAACCTGTGGACAAGACAACTATGAAAAAAGCTGTAGGATGTTCCATGACACAATAAAAGGAAGAACACCCTGGCAGGGATTCTGCAGCTCAGAAATGCCTAATCAAACACAGAGGTTTCTGTGTTGGTAGTAGTCGACTGTGTAATTGAATATACATTTAAGGGAGAAACCAATTACCCTTTATGATCCCTCTTCCTGCTCTCCCCATGAAGTTTAAAGCTGAACATGTTGATCCGGTTGGTGGAAAGGCTTCCAGCACAAGCTCTTGCTGTCAGTCCATGGCTGAACAAGAGGATGTATGGCATTAATTTTCCACTGACTTTTGCAAAGCTGGAGAACTCAGGGATGCCTGTAACAAATGAACAAATCCATAAAATTAGGAATTACATTCTATATATCAAATGTAAAATCAGGATTCTCATCACCATTGCAGAATATGTGTATGGAAAGGTAAATATAGATGTTGAGTTGGATTTTGAGAAATCAGAAGCTGAGACGCCTAAAAATTGTATTATGTGCAGTATTCCGTGCAAATTTTGTATAACGGATAGTGCAAATGTTTGTAGCATCACTTTAAATAAAGATTTTATATTTATAGAAGCTTATTTGTATATTTCAGCAGTATTAGTTTTGACTAATAATTTTAAAAATATTGAAAAAGAGATACCTGGCATCACAAGCCTGGAGCATTTCAAAATGCACTCCTTTATCAAGGGGCTAGTGGTAATAATGAGATGAGGCAGGTTCAGGAGTGTACAGCTTGGTTGGTTGAACTCGTAACTTGACAGTAATGTGAACAGATTATGTGGAAGAGGGGATTGATTGCTCTGAACCAATTTTGATAATGTACCAATGTCCTAACTAAAAGATATTAATACAAGCAAATAACTTGATATGCATCTTCTCATGGATCTTTTTTTTTTTTCCCAGCCAAATGCTCCAGGATCCTACAACACAAGTGTGGCTGTCACTAGACTATTTGAATAAAATGTTTGTTGCCAGGTAACTGCAACTTGAAGGCTATTCAATGAGAACTGGCACTGGGAACTGGGAGCACCAAAATTGCAGGCAGGAGAAGATAACTGATGTCTTAAAAGTCTAAGTACAGAATGACACCACTGTCCCCAGGGTTGTAAACACAAATCAGTAAAAGTTTAAATTAAAGCTCACTACTGATCACTGTGTAACCTGTGTAATCACAATGTAACCTTGACAACTTGGTAAAAGGATATTCAGAGTATTAATTTAACATGCATAGAACTGTGTGTGATAGTCTGGGTAGAGATATATGTGTGTTATTTACAAGACCAGGATGAAAACAAGGAGCTGCTGCAGATATAGGAATGTGGCCACTGTTTAGATCTTTAGATATCCTGAACTATATACATGTGTATTTGTGTTTTATTGTTGTTAAAGGGAGATACATTTTCATTTATTGTGCTTGACAGTTTGACCCAGTGTTCATTGCATTTGTTCTTGGTTGTCCTTGAAGCTTGATTTTAATTTAGATGCAAAACATACACAGGCATGCATAGATATTTAAACTATCATAATAGAAATTATAATACCACCTGTGTGCGTGTGTGTAATGGTTTCCATTTTATACATATATGTACACATGTATACAGTCTAAAAGCCACAGGTTTCCAGGCTAGGGCAGAAGAAAAAGGAAGAAAGGAGAATATCAAGACTACATCCCTTTGGATACACAAGGCTTCAGTGAAATTCTTTATTGCCTTTTTCATCATTCTTTCTCCTTTCCCCAAATCAGTTTTTTAACTCATTCCAGCCTGAAATTTCTCTCAGTCCTTTCCAAGAGCTCTAAGAAGGATGTAGTCTGTTATATCAGTGTGAATGACCTGGAGAAGGTTCACCTTAGGCTGTAGCTGATTTTATACTTGCAATTTTCCCCAGCTGACTAGGGGAGAGTATAATTTTCTTTCTTATCCCAAAAAGTCTGTTTCTACTGCACCACACCACAAGTGTGATTCAACACTTTTTTTCCATCACAGTCCAGACTCATCTCTCAGACTAGGGTGTCCATGAGGCCATTTGGAGAGGAGGATGCACAACACAGCCTGTACACACTATGTCAGGACTGAGATTACAAGGAGCTGGCCCTGGTGGCATTTGAAGCACTGAGGAGCCAGAAGGATTTTTTTCACATGATGAAGCTCATCAGTTAAACAATGATAGGGAAAACGACTAGATGGAACAGCAGAGAGACTGATATTCAGAAATGTTTAGAGCAGGGAGTCTCACAGATGTTTAGATGAAACTGTTATTACATCAGGAAAGCTGGGCCATCCAGGCACTACCAGAATCCAGGAAAGGTGACTGTGTCAAAGTAGCACAGGAAGGAAGCAGTGGACAAGGAACATAAAACATCTGGCATGCCATTTTACACTGCTTAGTGTTTTGAGTTTTGAAACTGTGGAAGTATATTACTGCAAAAGCTGTGTTTATGTGTCACAAAGGATAATACTTGTGGAGGTAAATTATCTATACCCCTGAAATGCAGCACTTAGCCCTTTATACATTAGCAAGAAAAAATCCACAAAGACATTGAAATGCAATGCTCTGTAGATCCCATGCTCAGAAAAGTATTCACAAGAAAAAAAACCAAATGTTAACAATAGGGTATAACCCTTGCTCAGCAAGTTCCTAGAATAAATTAGCAAGATTTCCATTATATTTGGATGTAGTTTAATTAAATTATGCAACAAGAACAGTGAGTTGTCTCCAAGAACTAATAGATCACTTTTGCTCATTCTTTCGAAGTGTGGCCAGTGTTATCCTCAGACGCACACGCAGCTATTGCGATGCCACTCTCTGAATATTGCCTTTTCATACACAGCTCATAAATCATGGGAAGGTACTGATAACTCCTCCTACAGTACTTACTGCTTTGCACTGGAAGTTAATTAAACAAGTCCATTCAAAATGTTTAATTGTTTAAATATAAATTACATTTTGTGCACTATAATAATTGTAAGTCTTTTACTCCATCTGTTCTTTCCTCTTAGTTTTTGTTCAAAATGAGAAATCCGCTGACACACCGCTTTTCACAAAGCATCTGCCTTTACCCTTCCAGTGAAATAGTTCTCAAATATTTGCTGAGCTAACTGTAGCTTGACAAAAGCACAGATACATCAGAATTGGAAGCTTTTACTGTATTTTATGTACTAGGCTGATGCACAGAATATAATTTGTTGGTTTGACAAATACCTCTTTTTCCTAACTTCAGTAAATCATAATTTCCCAGGGTATCGATTCCTCCCTTATAGACTGAATCTAATATATTCCTTTGTGTTCCCTGTTTGCAGTAATAGAGTATTAGTAGAAGCCGTTTCCTACTGTTCTCATAAAAATGCAGTCCCTACTGGCCTTTCTCAGACCTCTTGGTGCTACTGCACTCAGAAAGGAGCATGACTTGTTATTCAAATGTCAAAGTTAATGTAATTCAATATTTCTCTTTACGTAGCAAAGTAGTCAATAAAATGTTTTGCAATCAAGTTAGATTAAACTGTTCAATACAAGAAGAAGCAAAATTAAGGATTATTTAAAAATTTTTAGCCATATTTTGGCTTTCCCAACTAAAGTTTTAGTGTGGAGAAGTCTAATTTAATTGCCAAGTTTTATCATGTTTGAGTTTGGAGAGGAAAAGAAAAGAGGGAAGGTATCTTCAAGTGATGTGAGTGCTATCTTATGCTCAAAGAAAACATTTCATTTCGGAAGCATAAACCAAAAAATACCGTATTTGTATTCTGGGGATTTTTTTTTTTTTTTTGCCAACTAGGGATTTTAAATTTTAATTTTTGAAATGTCAAAAATTATTTCCAAAACTTCTGATATTAGAAATGAATTGAGAAAATTGCTATTTACAGAGATCCATCACTCAAAAAATAAATTAAAAAATCCAAAAATATTTTTTTAAATATGGTGGGATCCAGGACCTTCATGATAGCTCTTAGCTGTTCATAATTATGTGTATTTATTCTGAACTCTAGCATTGTAGAATATTCACTCAAAATTGAGGCTGAGGGGGGAAACTGAAAATATTCTAAAAATTTTTCCTCCTTCTAGAATTTTCACAGCAAATTAATCTCTGAGTAGTCTTTGGTTCAGAATGCCAGGCAATACGAAAGATTCAGTCTGAAGTGTCTATATTTCAAACCATACTAACATTTCAGTTTAGAGCCTTTTTGTTTGACACTTATTGGTACACAAGATGTGTTCTGTTCTGCTTTTCAAGAGCACTCAGCATTGGCTTTTATCAGTTCTAAAAGGTCAATTCCATAAGTACATACAGCCCAATTTCAAAGCATCCTGTGGCTTTTTGCCATTCCCTGTTTGCTTCAATGCCAGTGTCAAATTCCACCTGATACAGGTAATTAGTTTTATTAAAACAAATAAATTATGTTTGAAAGGTTAAAATACCTGAGGGTTCTTTTTGTGTGTGTGTTTTTCTTTTTCTTTCTTTTTTTTTGTTGTGTTTTTTTGTTTGTTTGTTTTTGTTGCTCTTGTTTTTTTGTTTAAGTGTATGCTTTATTATGCCAGCAAAATTTCTAGTAAAATACCAGACATAGATCAACATGAAGCATTCAACACATGCCGATGTTTATTTCTAGCTGGACACATCTTCATTATTCTAATGTAATGAATTTCCAAACCACATGACAAAGAATACCTTGTCAGAAGGTATTAGTTTCAGGGTTTTTTAACAGAAAGATCATTCAAATTAATAATAGCAGAATGTAGAAACCCAGCCTCCCCATTTCTCATTCAGTTTTTGTTGAAGAGGGTAATTTACATGACAGTAGCTCAGCTGTCTGACAGTAAATTAGGGGAGCTGTATCTGAAGATGTGCGTAAAAACTGTGTGTACACAAGGTAGAGAAATCTAGAGTCAGACAAAGATGGGGGCAACTGATGTCAACCTACTTCCTAACCATACCAAATTATTTTAATGAGTTTTTATTGAATTTCACAGCCTATCTTTTAAGAGCAAAATGATAAAAAAGAGCTGTATTTAAAAAAAAAAAAAACAGAAAAAACCCAAAAACCAAAAAACTCCATGTCAGCTCTGCTGCTCAAACTGAGCTGTGGGATAACCTCCAAGAGCAGAGAGATGCTCTGATTTCAGTGACCTGTTTCTGACAAGATGGTCTGGTCTGTTTTGCAGTCCAGCTGCAGAATGCTCTAATGAAACAAGAGGCAAGGACAGTTGTGCGTTAAGCTCAGAATCACTAGTGGAAACTTTGTGCCTGTCTGCAGGGTTATAAAGTGGATTTTTAGATACAGACAGTGCTTTATTATAGCTCTAACATTACAAGACAGAGTTATCTTGTTACTCTTTCCAAACTGACCTTCCAGACACACAGAATGTGATTTTCATCAATCTTTCTGGGCTCACCTTAACCTTTCTAAAAAGCACTTTTTCTGCTGCCTAATAATATGAATTAACAACGTATCCACCTGCACATAACTGAAGCATGGCCTAAAGACATTATAAATTTCATAAATCTCTTCTTTTAAATCACCCCATCACCTCTATTTGACATGATCCCAAAAGTCATCTCTTTCAGTTCCCCCATCAGCCTCCACAGACACACAGGTGCATGTCTCTGTGCAGGAACAGTCAGTAAGCAGAAGCTTATTCTAAATGCAGAATTAGACATTCACTCTGGCAGAGACAGATGATTAGAATTGCCATCTGATATGAACAAAGGATAACGGTTCTTTTTGGCTGGCATTTGGCTGAATAACCTAATTAAATGACTGCTGGGGATGGCTTCTGAGTTTTTAATGGTATTGGTTGGGGTTTTTTTGGTTGGTTGGTGGGGTTTTTTGTGGGTTTTTCTCTTGGTTTGCTTGGGGTTTTTTGGTTTTGGTTTTGATTTGGTTTTTTTTTGTTGTTTTGTTTGTTTGTTTTATCAGGAGTTAACATAGGTTTAAATCTGATGCTTGAGAGTTCACAGGTTTTAACATTTGAGCCTTGCCAAACTGTTGAGTATTTACTATTTCAAGATTAAGTCCAGCACTAGAGAGAGAGCTTCCCAGGTTGTCTGTACAGGCTGGTGCTTGGAAAGCACTGTCACTGTTGGTATATGGTGTATGTTTGCAAAAGCTCAGGACACAGACAGCATAAAGCACTTTTAAAATAAGCTAGAAATAGCCTTTATCTTTGTACAAATTAAACTAGAATTAATATTTTCAAGGGGATATAACTTTGAAAACATTCTGAAGTGCTTTGTTTAAAAACTCCACTTTGAAAACAATCTGGTACAAACTGGATTAGAGACCATAATTCCAGCATTGTAATTTTCATAAGTATCAGAATTACATCACATTTTATTATGTTAATGAGACCATCTAAAATTTTCTACAATGTACTTGAAAATCTTTGCACAATTCAGAAACCAAACCAAACAAAGCATTGCATAAAAACTTATCCGTGGATATGCACATAGTTGACCTTGCACAATAACACAAACCCAGGTTTTCATATAAATAAAAATCCATAGAAAGCCTGAAAACCTGCAGTCTTTTGAAGAGTTTGATATACCATCCCAGTCTGGGTAACTGATTGACAATAAGGATTCAGGAAAATAAATTACAATTTGAGAAGAAAGCATACCAGTAGGAAAAAAGAAAATGCTGATTTGGAAGTTGATTAATGGGATTTTTCCCAGTTTCTCCCTCTGCAATTCAAAGAGGAATATTGCATTACACCCCCAGTGTCCCTTTGGCTCCTCACCATGAGAGTCTAATAGCAAAACAGGAGTTGATTTGCAAAGGACAAACTAGAGCACCAATCAGGCTTGGAACAATTCCTCCTGTACTTACCATTTCAAAAGACAAAAGGGTTGCAGAGATCAGGCAATCCACTCTCGGTTATCTGATACTATGGAGACAAAGATGCCATATTCACCACAATAATTCCCAAATTTCTTAGGACCTCATATCTTTAGACAACTGAAGGGCAATCCATATTTTCTGAATTAAAATGTTATTGAGTTTTTTCACTAGAAATACAGGAGTTATGAAACAGCAATATTCTCAGTGTCTGCTGCATATTTGCTATGGCACAGAACAAGAATCACTGGGATGTACAGCTGATGGTTACATTGTTTGAAGAAGACGTTGTTTGGGTTTCAGCAGGTAGATACATTTTTAAGATGTAGTTTTTAAATAGATAACTTCCACAATGAAGCTCTGGAAGAGTTAGGTCAAGTTATGAGAAGCTAAATGTGAAACGAAACAAAGTTCAGTATTGTTTCAAAAGAGCAGTGTACTTCCCCAGGACCGTTCCCTAATTGGACTTAATGTTCACCAACCAATTTTGAAAAAAAAAAAAAAGCTTTGAATTAAAAATATATTTGCTGTAGTTAGATCATAGTATAAATATTTTTATCCACTTCTCCTTTTGTCTGTTATAATAAAGGAACATGTTTCTCCTTTCCTTATTTTCAGTAGTTGAATATATTGCACTGTTTTTAGTGCCATCACTTTAATAGGCTGTGCTAGCTAACCCCTCTATACTACAAGGACTCATTCTATCAGAATACTTTTGGGACAGAACTAGCAAAAAAAAGATTAAATTTAATGAAAAGAAAAAAGAAATTCTGGTTTTCACTTTGAAAATGTTACTATTGCTAAATAATACTCTGGACCTCACAAAATTTCTGTGACAGGAAAACACCTTCAAGTCCAACATTATGTATGTTAAAGCACAGGTTTATGTCAGGGGAAAAAAAAAAGACTTTCTTCAACTGGGTTAAGTATTCATTATAGTTTTTAGTTTCATAAATAATTTATTTTATCAAAACTCATTCAAGAATTAGTATTTTCTCAGCTCATTGTTTCATAATGAAATTATATATTTGTAATGATATTTAGTAATTCAATGCTGAAATCTAAGAAGCACAATAATACAGACATGGAATATCACCTCTACCATCAATCTACAGTCTGCTACACACAAATTTACCCTGTTAGAAAATGCAGACTTTCAAGAACAGAAATGTCTTGTACAATATTTCTTGTGTGATATGAAAATTCCAGCCTGCTGGAATTTTCCATTAGGGCAGTAAGGTCAGGTGAATCCTCAGTACAGCAGCTTAAATTATGCAACACAAATTCAGCACCTCACACCCCCTGTATTTTACATAAGGTAGAATAGAACTGCAACGGGTAGATGACAGAAAAGTAATAGGCCAGAGTATTAAGACATTAGGCTGCTTAATAAGGGTTGTCTTTCTCAATCCTCCTTTTCCTATTAGAAACAGTTACTGCCGAAATGGGATTCACTTTCAGATGTTTCTGGTTATGTTCATCATTATGTTCCCTGTTAACTTACACTGATCTGATGTGAAATGATGTTCTCTGCAGGAGTTCTCAGTTTTCTAAACCACCGCTCTGGGGTATTTTTTCTGTCTTTTTAATGCTGTAATTTTGCTTTATTTTCAGATGAATGCTACATGTACTGATCTTGGATGGGGAGTCAAGCACTGCTTTATTCTACAAGAATTTTTCCTACATCAATCCCCATAGAACTGATCTCTTTTGCAATTTAAGATTTGGCTGTGTGCTCAGAATGTTTTGCTAAGTAGATATGGAATAAAATAGAAAATAATAAGGTTTCATTTGCACTGGAAACAGTGCAATACATTTTATTTTAGAGAATTCCCACTACATGAAGCTGGGTGCTTTTTTAAGATGTACAAGAAGTTGCACATAAGGAATGTGGCCTGAGATGCCCCTTCGCCACTCCTTTCCCTTTAGGGGTGAAAGGATGAAACCTCAGTTTTAAAACTAATGGAGTTCCACCTGTTCTGCAGCTGAAAAATGAAGTTGGAGTGTTCTAGTGTATAAGCAACTGTGGACCTGTGCCAAATAACTCTGAAAAATACTCTCAATGGTCTAGGATCTGCATTGCTTATTTGGACAGTCTTGACTGCTAAAAGCCCTGATATTATGGAAATACATTTACTTTTTTTCTTTTCAGTTTTGAGCGGCTCTTAATGTGTATTGTGTCACTGGAAGTACCTACAGTGAAAGACAAAGGGATGTTTTTCATATTCTTTGTCTTGGAGCTACACTAACAATTGCCACTCTCATTTTAACACAGGATTCAAAGCCAGATGGGCAGACAGGAAAGAGTTACAGTGTATACAAGAGTTTACCTGGACTGAAAAATCTGGGACTGTGGGACATGAGTAGAAATTGCTTTCTCCATAGTAAAACCATGAATATATACAGACACAAATCAAAGATAGTAGGATGAAGTTCCTTGTGGTCCAGATACGCAGATAGCATTGATTTTGTTGGGAGATTTATGGATGAAAGATCTGAATGTGGGAAATGACAAGCATTTACAACTCAATGTGAAGCCAATAAGGCTTGTGAATGCTCAGGTGGCATTTCGGGCTATTCATTTCAGCTGCTCAGCAGTGTAAGGTGAGCACGTGACCCTAAAAGTCTGTACACTAATGTGACTTTATTGATTGAAAGCAACGGCTCTGAGTGAGACAAATAGGATTTGTCTTTTAGTTCTTAATTTCACACTGCAGACAGCACAATATCCTGCAAAACTAATCTTTGTAACACGTCTGTCTTTCTGATCCTCTTATCCTGCCATTTCTGGTTTTCAGCCAACAAAAGAAGCATCAAAAGTACTCTTTTCTCTGCCTTTTTGATGCTTAGATTGTGCATCATTTCCGTCCAAGTAACCATAAAGACAGGATGCACATTAAGCATTTTCCTTCAAGTGGTGTTTGACCATCACAACTTTCCTGAACAGGCTGATTCCACTCACTGTGTAAAACAGTTTCCTGTTTTAAAAGGAGAAATGGTGTCTCTGTGTAAGGAAACCTCAAGAAATGTAATCCTTTCCAATGGCAAAATGCAATCTAAGAGTCTTTGTGGCAATATAAAGCTCCTTTGCATGTCAAGTGCAACACCACTGAGACACTCTAGAACCTAATCAAGTGATGTCAGATCTTTGTTACCTCTGACTATGTGTAGGAAGATTATTTTTCTTATGGTACTTTTAACCTGAAAGTAATCTTTAAAAAGTGTCTGCTAACCACTTAAATAAATGTAAAAAATTTTAAGTACAAAACTTTGAGATTATATTTTTCAAATTGACCAGGACAATTAAGATGATAGTAAACATTTCCAAGAGCTATAATATGAGTGGCAGTTTCTCAGACATACCAAGTAGATCTAATTGACACATATTCCCACTGACATGGCTGTCAATATCAATTGTTATGCCTTATGTGCAACAGTGATTAGAAAATTAACATTATTGTTATTTCTAGTGATGGCCTACCTAAAAATATATATGGGCCTTTTTTACTTTCATGGAACTGTTCTAAAGTTACAAAAATTAATGAAATAACATTGATATTTGTCAAATGTTCTAGGTTTTATTTTATCCTCAGATATGGACAAGACAGATCTCAATTTAAAAGTAGGTCTAAAAAAGTATTCATCTCCAAGGGGTAGTGCAAGGAAGAAACAACTAATATTATGTTCACTCAGTGCAATATCACAGCACCAAGATCCCTTATGGGTTGGAATTTTCCTTCACACACCTCCCCACCCACCCATCCTAAAAAACTCTCAAAACCCAACCAAATAAACAAAAACAAACAATCAAGAAACTAACAAAGCAATGAGTTAAAATACATAATTATAATTTGGAAAGTTGACTATGGACCCAGTGCAGCTTCCACAGTCTTTAATGAGTTTTGAGATAAAATCATGTGACAAGTTTTCAGCATTAAGAATTGGGAGAAATAAGTCTTGGGTGAATGGCGTATACTCTATGAATGGAGTGCACTTGTACAATCAAAATTTCATGTGTGCATTTTAAAGACTTAATAGATGTTGTATTACTTGATGTGAGTTTCCCCTTCCTTATAGTAAGGAAGATTAAATGCCAAAGTGTGGTAGATTAGGGTGCTTAAACACGTGTTGGATTAGATAAGTAAATGTATGGAAGTGAAACACATCTCTCTGACCTGTGTGTGTAGAATTTGTCAAAAACCATCCCCTACAACTTGAAAATGCCTCATGTCACAGGGAATAAATTGTAGAGCAGATTTAAGGTACAAATCCTGCTCTATTATGCCACTGGGACATAGGCTTTCTCAGGTTGCGTCCCTCCTGCTTTGCATGTGCCACAGAGCTTTCCACGCTTATGCTCATTTTATCATCACTGAGACTTATGTTGGCAGTTTTTAAAGGGGCTTATGAGGATAGGTGCAAAAGCATCTTGTAAGTTTTTAAATACCCAAACAAATACGTATTTGGAGTCCAGTTTCTGGAGGTATATCTTCACTAATAAATTGTTTTGTTCTTTGCAGCGTTGAGTGAGACAATGCTCAAAGTCCCATCTCCATACAATTAGACTCCTCTAACTTCTGTTCACATTGAGATGTCTAGTGACAAAACCTCATTTACTGATGCACTGACTCCTGGAAAGTTCCTACAAATTGTTTCAGAGGTTTCAAGGTGACAAGGGCTGAAACTAAATGGGAAAATTTTAACCTGTTAACAGCACATTTTTTAAATTTACAAGTATGGTCACTATTTACAAGAACATTCAGTATCCTATTTTTCAAGGTTTTATCAAGGCTAAAATAAAAGAGTTGGAATCTGAAATCTTGAAGCATAAGAGATAAATGGTGTATGTGCTTCATCAGCTCCATTATCCATCTATCCAATTCAGCTGACAGACCAGGTCTCTGATCAGACCACTCCTAGCTGAAAACTGCTGTGTTTTTGAAACAAACTATTAACCCAGTGAAACCTGAGTCCCTTTATGTTCCAATGCCAACCATGTTATCAGCCAGATCCAATAACCTCTTCACCACATTAATTACTATTTATTTATACAAACAACTTGGTTAGTTCTTCCTGACACTACACTTTTGTTTGCCCTATTCTGTTTTGGAGATGGTGATTCTCTGAAATTACTGAAACAGACAATAATTATTGTCCTGCTTGGCAAAGCCATATCAGGTTTTTTACTGCGAAGGAAAACATCTTTTCCCACTGAAAAAGAAAATACCCAAGTCTCACAGCAAATATTTTCTGATGTTTGAAATTAATCACATTTTCACTAACTTGCTAAAATGCAGTGAAAAAAAAAATGTAACAGGAATTGCAGCATGTGGGTTTTTCCTGAATCATTTGAAATCCAGCATGACCAATCATTCCCAAGGGGAAAGTAGTAATAGTACAAGTACTGCCACAAGTTACTGATGTTTTTAGAGATGTGCCAGGACATCAGCCCATGTGAAGTTGGCACAAGATTACCAGTACAAAAGAAGTAAGAAGATATTTCTGCAAAGCTATTCTAGTAACTCATCAGGAAAAAAAGTTGCAAGTGATCTCAAGATTGTGGTCCATGCCAGAGATTAAATGTCACATACTGAGATTTTATGGACTCATTTTCTGCCAACTCTGCTTAAAGGGATGACTTTCTAGGCAAGATTGAATGGAGGGTTACTCACAGGTTTCTCAGTCTCTTAGGATTCTAACCATGGCATTTATATTTCATAAAATGTACTTACATAAAATAATAGCCACAGGCAAGTTGTCTCTGTGTGCAAAATATGATTTCTACTGTTACATTCTTGCTGGAAATGACCTCTTCTTGGGAGGAATTACCAAACCCAGAAGTATATTTCCTTTGCTTTACACTAGTTTTCAATTTTTTTCCCTACAAAGCTGTTTATCCTTGTGCCTTTACACTGTTAGAGGAGGGCTACTGTTCAAGCCTTTCTTTAGCTCTTACTGACAGCAGCGTCAACATTAAAATATTTCTAGTAGATTTAGACTCCTTCCAGTTACTGTACTGTACAAATGTGTCTGTGGCTGTCTAGCACTCAGCCTTCTGGTTGCACGTCACCTGCTGAGCATCTGAAGGCTACAACTTCTGGGATACATTTATGGATAAACAGGCACTCAGACCTTGACCTTGAAAGTACTGAGAGATTATCCAGCAAGGAATTTAAATGTTGAAGCACATAGGTGCTAAGGATGGTCTCATGAAAAGCTCATTTACAGGTTATGGATTTGGAGTGTACTTGTTGTGAGCATTCTCAATACACAGTAAGCAGGCTTTGAATGGTCTTTTTAGGAGACTCTGATACTGTGAGAGATAAGGGATAACCAGCTTCTTTGACACTGGCTGTCTGATTAGCATAGGATAGGCTGTTTTTGACATAAATAGAAGCCCTTTCCTAGACTGTGGACAAAGAGAACTTCTCTAAGAGGTAAGGCAAGACATTTTCCCTAAGAATCTGGTTGAAAATCACTCCCGAGAGACGATTCTTTGTACTAACTATGGAGTAAATCTAGGCACAGGAGTGAATCTTATGCACATTATGAATAGTTTCCTAAATCAATGTTATGCTTTTGCATTTCTTACGTTAATATTTAATTACTGAATAAGCTTAATGAATTGCAGAAATTTATAAAAAAGTATTTATATGGATAAATAAATTTAATACTAAATAAAGCACAGTATCTAACAATGTGTTTGTAACTTTCACTTGTCATAATAATGAACCATTGCTTAACACTGGGTATGGTAGTCTTGCTACTGATGCAGATAGAACAGCAGATCTGTGAACACAAAAGTAATTTTGATACAATATTTAACTACGTCTTAACTCCACTATAGTACAGAATTTGCTATCAACAAAATCATAAAATCATAAAATGAGAGTGGTTTGGGTTGGAAGGGACCTTAAAGATCATTGAGTTCCATCTCCCCTGCCACGGGCAATGACATCTTCCACTAGACTAGGTTGCTCAGAGTCACGTCCAACCTGGCCTTAAACATTTCCAGGGATCCTGAGGTATCCACAGCTTCTCTGGGCAACCTGTGCCAGTGCCTCACCACTCTCACAGGGAACAATTTCTTCCATATATCTGATGTAAACCTACTCTCAGTGTGAAGACATTCCCGCTTGTCCTGTCACTCCAGGCTCTTGTAGTCTCACTCTGTTTTTCCTGTAGGCTCCCTTCAAGTAATGGAAGGCCACAATTAGGTCACCCCAAAGCCTTCCCTTCTCCAGGCTGAACAATTCCAAATCTCTCAGCCTTTCATCACAGCAAAGCTGCTCCATCCCTGTGATCAACTTGCTGGTCCCCTCTGGACTGGCTCCAACAGCTCCATGACCTTCTTGTGCTGGGACCCCAGGCTGGATGCAGCACTGCAGGTGGGTCTCACCAGAGCGGGGCAGAGGGGCAGAATCCCCTCCCTGTCCTGCTGCCCCCAGGGCTTCGGATGCAGCCCAGCACCATGGGGGGTTTCTGGGCTTTGAACGTGTTGTAAAGTTCAGTCCTGAAACTCCCAAGGAAGATTATTTGCTTAGACCAGCACCTCCCCAATTATGTTCTCAGGGCTCTGGTTTGTCCCAGAGACAGAGCAGACTTGCATTTGTTCAATGTGTAGGTGGGGCATATAAGGCTCCTCCTTGCAAAACTCTACCTGGACATAATCATTGATAATCACTAATCTCCTGACACCTGTGAGTTTTAAGGAAAATATTTGCAGTTATGTACATGGAAAAACTAAGTACTGAGTAAGCCAGGTTTTGAAGCTGATATTCATGTGCTCAGAACTTACTGAGGTAACAGTCTAATTTTAGCCAAACTGAAAGCATTTAACAATCTGTATTTGATAAAGTCTAGAAGTAATTTGTAGATAAAGGACTTAATTGCAGTTCAAAACCACTTATTTAATTTCATGAGCCCATGCTGTTTTACTGTCATCACTTCTGGCTCAGCAGGAGAAAGGCCTCATGTAGATGCAGACATAGAAAATACAAAAATTTCTACTGTAAACTGAATTAGATATGTGGCTGTAAACATGGTTTTCTGACTTTCTTCCTTAACTAAAAAGCTTAACCCTGTCTGACTTTGTAGAAACCATTACAACAAGAATATTTAAAATACTCTAATTCCAACAATTGGCTAAGTCTCCTTTCCTTCATGAGGAACATTGAATTATATTTCCCATTAAAGTAAAAAAAAACCCCAAAAATTATAATCTTTGACATCTTACCATATTATGATGTATTCTGGTTCAGTGCAAAATGACCCAAATCTCACTGAGGTACCATTGCAACTAAAAATGTCAATATTGGTTAATGGATATCCCATTTTTTAAATAAAGCATATCAGACATACAAACTCAGTATTATAACCAATACATATTATTTTGAAAGTGAGATGTTTCATAACTACATACATTCTCAGTCAAAATGGCTCAGGTAGAAGATAATCACTTGATAACTTTGGCTTATACCTCAACACTGTAATAATGAAGACCTGGAGATGAAAACTCACAAAGCTCTGACTGGAGACCAGTCTCCTACTAAAGGATGAATATTGAAACATAAAAATGTGAAATATTTTTCATAGAAGCACAGAATATCCTAAACTGGAAGGGATCCACAATGACCAATGCATCCAACTCCTGACTCCACACAGGGCAATCAGAGAGTTAAACCTCATATCTAAAGTTAAAGTATGTGTCTATGATTGCTGCCCTTCCTTTGGCACATTCTGATATTTTTCTATTCTTATATTGTGGAGCCCAAGATTACACAGAGTTCTTGAGGAGGCTGCACCAATGCTGAGTACAGTGGGACAATCCCTTCTCTCAACTGTGCTTCTGTGTGCCCCCAGATAAGCTTGACCCTTTTGGCCACCAGGACACATTGTTAGCTCATATTGAACTTACCATCAACCCAAACTCCCAGATGAATTCTGCAGGATTGCACTCCAGCGTCTTGTCCCTCACTCTTGCCATAATCCAGGATTGCACCATTCCATGTGCAGAATCCAGCATTTTTACTCATTAAATTTCATATTGCTGGGGATTGCCCAGCACTTTTATTTATCTCTGTAAGGACTCTCTACCCTTGAGGAATTAACAGTTCCTTCTAATTTAGTGCCGTTGCAAATGTCCTTAGTGTGCACTCACTTTCCATGTCCAGGCATTGGCAAAAGACTTTGAAGAGATGTTCTTCTGCCTTTATTAAAGGACACAGCAGTAATTTGTCTTCAGTGTGTCCATTCCTTGTCTTCGCTTGCTTGACTCTATCCCCCAAGACCTCCCCCTCTAAAATATCTGTCAAAAGTCTAGAATCAAATTCACCTTAACTTCAAGAAAGTTCATCTCTGTATTGGAACAGACAGATTTTTATTTCAGTGTGCCCTTCATCCCAATCTCAAGCTAAAAAACCCCAATGAGTTGAGAGAAATTATTTTAAAAATCTACATTATTACTGAGCTGCAAATGGAGAGATGGTCAAGAAACACTGCAGAGGGAGGTTTTGCATGGGGTGGCCTTAAAGACAAAATAAAGTTTTCTCTTCTTTTTATTAGAAAATTAGGCTTATGGCAGATGAGACCAGTATCTAGTATGATAACAGAACACAGATTGAGAAAGGAACCTCTGGAATTCAATCATTCTAAACCATCTGGCTCAACCATGGTCAGTCAGGGCAGATTGCAGGACAGCGTCCAGTTGCGTAAAATCTTATTGATAAATTGAATACAGATTTTCACCTTCGCATCAAGGGGTTATTTCTCTGAACATTTTAAATAGATAGTGACTATGAATGTATGATTGTACATTTGTCCTGAAGTCAGTGTAAAGCAGAGAGGTTGCAACTGCTAGCTTATTTCATTTTGCACATAAAGAGAACAAACCAGCTTACTACACTGATACAATATGTAGGTACTGGTTCTGATTTCAGCTAAAACAGAGTTAATTTTCTCCATATTATCTTTTATGTTTCCATGTTTTGTTTTTTGATGAAAGCAGTGTTGACAACACTCTACTGAGAGCAGCATTTGCACAACACCAAAGCCTTTTCTGCCTCTCATATCACAGCGAGGGGGCTGGGCTGTGTAAAAAAATTGGGAGGTGACACAGCCATGCCAACCAACCCCAACCGACCCACAGAATGCCCCATGGTGTATGATGTTGTGATCAGGAATAAAAGCTGTGACACAAAGGAAAGGGCAAAAGGACACATTCAGAATGATGGTGTTTGTCTTCCCAAGTCACCATTACAGGTGCTGGAATCCTGCTCTCCTGGGGCTGCTGAACTTGCCCAACCATGGGAAGAGGTGAGTGAATTTTATTTCCTGCTTTGATTGCTTATGTAGCTCTTACTTTACCTATTAAACTGTCTTTAATTAAACCCACGATTTTTCTCACTTTTACCCATCTGATTCTCTGCCCCATCCCACCAGATGAGGAGCAGGATAATGAGAGCTGTGAGCTGGGTGGGTTTAGCTGCCTACCAGGGTTGACCCACATGTACGCCATGTATGGTACATATGCAAGTGGATTCAGGTACTATTGGAGTTACTATTTAAACCAAATCCAATTTTTCAGCTCTCAGAGAGAAAATGATCCAGGTGGATCTGATTTGACCAAGGATGTAGCAAATTATATGCAATTACATGCTTTACGGCAGTCTGTCTACATGATGCTGCACTAGTCATCAGGAGCCTCAGGGAAAATTTCTCTGAAAGGCTGTAATAAGGATAACAACACATGATTGCAAAGATATTAAAAAAAAAAAGTGGTTCCCAAGCTCTCATTTGTGGTCAGATGTAAGCAATAAGACACACAACTGCTACAGTTTTACACTGTACATAAGCTTAAAATTCTTAACAAGAGACAAGCTGTAGTAACTGGGACTTAAAACTATATTTATGTACTTAAAGAACTGCCAGCTGAACTTCTGGTTAGTTTTGCTCTGACTCTTCTTCTTCTGTGCATATATGTAATCAGAGGTATTTCCTCTCAATTACTTAACTTTAAAGAGCAATAATAACTCATTTTAATAAATCTCACTTTATTTATCTTGCATTTGTTCTTTTCCAGTTTCTCCACAACTTTATTTCTCCTTTTGTTTTTACAGTGATCATTTTCCAATTCTTCCCCAATTTTGCATAGCTTTGCACTTTCTCCTGTTTCCTCTTGATCGATTTGGGTTCGTTTAGGATTTTTTTTTTTGGTGGTTTTTTTTTTTTTGGTTGTTGTTGTTTTGTTTATCTTTTTTTTTGCCAGCCTCAAGACTTTAAAAATTGTAGATGGTTGTTCATTTTCTGTCTTACCAATTATACCCCAGCAGCTGTTTGTAAAAGAAAAATGACAAGTTAGTCACTTCCCTGTCTTGTATTGAATTGTGGGTAAAAGACTGAACTCAGTTCAGGGAGGAACTGAGTAATCAGCCCTCCTTTACAGCCAGATTCATGTTTAAAAGAATTCAGAAAAATGAATCATTCCTAAAGCTGATAATACAGTATTTTGCACCTTGGGAAGTCATTTCAGGTTCTGGCAGATGAGCTCCGGCATCAGCAATTTTAGACAAAATTGTGCCCAACTCTCTGCCCACCCACAGATTAACCTTCTGTAGCAGTGTGTCACTCTACTTTCCTGCTCCCACACATTTGCTGCCTGCTCAGATTAATTGAGACGATCCTGGGGAACACAACAACTGAAATGTGAAAACACTACTTGTTATCTATCGTAAATACAATATTTACACATATACTCCTTCTTTAGATTATCATTATAATCTGAAACATCAGAAACTTGGTGATATTTGACACACAAGAACATTTCTGTACATCTGAACAGAAATAGGTCTTAAATATTTACATCTTTTGGTTAATTAAGATCCATTTGGATTCATACTAACATTCAACATACTCAACAGAGGAGCAATTGATGATCTAGGAGTAAGAAGTGGAGAACAGCCTGAGAGGAAGAAGTGAATTGTGAAGTGGTAAAGGAAATAAAATAATTTCAACAATCTCTCTTTTTTTGTTGGATATTGGTGGGTCTGCTCATTTACAGGAGTTCTGTAAGGTAATGAGACTTGAAAGTCTCATTAGCCATCCAGGTTACCATTCCATGTGATCTGAAAACAACTCTTATAAGTATACTCCAATCTGTTCTTTACTTACTAAGATTTTACTCTTACACTATTGTAGCAGCGCACTTGGCGGAAGCTGCTGCTTTTGAGCTTCAGGTTTTGGTGGGAAGAAAGCCTATTTCCCGCATGCAACTGCCCCTTTTCATCAAGACGATTGCACAATCATTCATGGAGAGCAGCACGTGGCGTGGTTACCTTCTTCTTCCCACAACCCCTTCTGGCCATGCCTCAACCCCTTCCTGCCCCCCCCNCTGGTCCCCACCCCCGCGGCCACGATCCCCCCTCCTGTGGGCCCCTCCCCCGTGGTGTCGGCCCCTGTCCCAGCCCCGCCGGCTCCTGTCCCTGCACCGCTGGGTGCCGCCCCTCCACCAAGCTCCTCCGGCCCCCCACCCCATCCCGCCGCCCACGCCATACAAACAAAAACCGGGGGAATTTTAGGGGATCTGGATGGGACTGTAGCAACAACGGGGGAGGTAAAGCTGAAAATGTTAAAAGAAAAACCACCTGTCCTGATTAAAGACCCCAAAACCTTGCAAATACAAGGGTTCTATCCCCTAATCACCTAGGGGCGTGGATATGCAGGTGTATCCACGCCCTCGGGCCCAAATTGTGTCCCAAAATGGGTCGAACCTTTCATTCCAATGAAAGGTCTGTACTCAGAAAAGATGAATGTGCCATCCCAAGGCCACGCAACATCAGTGGCCTGGAAAAAACGCCGTAAAAAAGAGTCACAAACCCCTGAATTCTGTTAACGCTTGCTGTGTAATCCTTATCTCTTTTATTTGCAACGGTTACTTTTTGTCTGAGTTTTCTTTGTAGAGCACCATTCCAATAACCATGATTGTCCTGGCCCACCTCCAGTTCCTGATGTGGGGATGCATCATCCTGAAGTCAATAACAAATATCTCATGGATTGTAAACAGCAAAAACATCCATGCAGTGCCCCAAGAAATGCAAGACTACATCAGGAGGATCCAGCAGGAGATGGAGGACTGGCTAAATAATATCTCTAAAAACTTTGGGTTATTGGGAGGGGTGTTTCCATTGTAAAATCCATTTCAGGGTTTATGTTAACTGCCATCCTTGTTCTGTAAATATTGGGCTGTTTTGAAAATTATGTAATAAGGACTATAACCAATTTCTTCTTAAAAACAAAAAACGGGGGAGATGTAGCAGCGCACTTGGCAGAAGCTGCTGCTTTTGAGCTTCAGGTTTGGTTGGAAGAAAGCCAAGGCAAAGCCCTCGGCCTTCTTCCTCCCATATCTGAATTTCTGCCTGAGCTGTGGTAAGATCCCATATTGCCCTTGTATTACCTGTGCCCATATCTCAGATGCCATATATGGCTATGTCCTGGAAAGCTTTTCCCCACTGGTCACTTTGAACTATGCAATTCCCCATTGGGTGTTTCCTGGTCCCATCTCCCTTTAAAAGAGCCCTGCAGGGCTTCTTTCGGGCTCTTTCTTCTGCGTTACTCAGCCATCTGGATAACTCTGGACCCTCACAAAGCAACACTGGACTCACAATAAACGGCTGATATCCCAAGGAAGAGCCCTCTGTCTGAGCCCTTTATTCTCGCCGGCGCTAGTACACTACGCCTAGGGAACCTCGTCCTAGAGGAGCCAGTAGAAACAGGTTATCTGTGGTAGCTAGGACTCTGTCCTTTGGGAGAGTTATACAGCTCATCCCACAGGGATCACACACGCATAAAAGCGCTGTCGCTACTTCAAGAGCATTCCCTTAGCGCTTTACACTACTATTTCTAATTGTTTCAGCCATCTGATAAGAGATGACAGTTTTGGTGAATATTAACGCAAAAGAGAATTAAATACATCAGATTTCTTAGTACTTTTAGTCAATAATCTTCCTTCTCTTGGAAGAAGCACCATGATACTTTATTTGTTTTTGTTTCTCCACTCTCTACATTGTACACCGACAATATTTCATTGCATGCACTTGACACCCTTTGCTGACATCAGTATAGTACCTTGACTGCTTTGCTTTTGTTCATGTAAATTTCTGCTGTATTTCTGTTTTTCCTAATCTTCATTGTTTTATTCAAAATATATTTAGATCATTTATGTGTTGACCAAGTTTTTCTGTAGCTATTCCTTCCATTTTTCCTTCTTAACTGAATTGGTTGCATTGAAACTTCTGGAACTGGCATTTGCTTAAAGAAACATTATTGTCATCATCGTCATCATCACCACCGTCATCAGTCTTCACTATTATTTTGTTTTGGAACCACTTCCCAAGAGAGCTCATCAGTCAGTTTTTCAAGGCAAGTGAAGTTATTTTTCTTAAATCCATTATTTTGCATTTCTGTTCATTCTCCTTATTGTTCTAAAAGTTCTGAACTGTCATCTCCTGACCATGCTCGTCCAACTTACCTACTATTCTACATTATTAAAGGTCCCTGCATGGTAGAAGAGTTGACATCTAGAACTCCCCTATTTCTTTATTTCCACTTCTCCTGTAACCAGGCAGGAATTCACAAGACTTTCAACCATTTTAGACATGGCAGGGCTTTGAGATATTTATATGAGTCTGGAGATATGACTTGGGATAAGTGGACTGTTCTCACCCTTTTGGAGGGGCATCAAGAGGTCTTTTCGTACAGCATCTAAAATGCTAAATTCAGATTAGGCACTGAATTCCACTCTGAGTCCTACACCACGTCCCTCTAAACAGATGTTTTTATTTACTTTTATGTTGAAGCATGTGCTCTGAATGACTTTGCATTTGTGCACGAAAAGTCCCCTCCAGCTGATACCTAATGTTGACAGTATCAGGTGTTATCAGATCTTTTCAGCCTCCCTCTGTGATAACTTGAGAACAAGCATGTGCATCTCTGACACATGGAGCAGCAGCTAATTGTTTAGCCCTTCCTCTCCTTCCTGAGCAAGATATTCCTCTTCAAATTAATATTCAATTTTGAACTATCCTGTTTTGTCTCCAATATACTAATCTATACTTCAGGGCATGAAATAAAATTTCAGGATCCTCCCTCACTTTCCTATACTTGTCTGCTTCCTGGGAGACACAAAACACTAGCATAAATACATCCATATTTTGATAAGACAGTATAAAATTAGATCTGTTTTTCTTCTTTTTTTTTTTT
>VZRZ01004785.1:159303-173940 GCA_013398175.1 Climacteris rufus | reverse complement strand
TTTTTTTTTTTTTTTTTGCGTGACCTTGTATCTTCCAAGGATAAATACCTTTACTTTTGTGTATTGTCTATTGTTGCTTTATGAATAAAGAAGGGCTATTCCAAGTGGACTTTCTTCCTCATGAAAGAAACAAATCTAGTTTCATTTGCTAGAATTTTCTGTAGTTGATTTTTTTCAGCCACCTCTGCTTTATATCAAATGTTCTTTAGGGTACAAACACATGAACATTTATATTCATAAATATAAATTAATGAACAGGTTGAACTGTGAAGAATCAGAATATGCTTAGTAAATAATTACTAACACCTTAAACATTTTCTATTTCTCACTACAGCATTTAAATTAAATACTTCAAAACCCAACAAAACAGTTTGAAAAAAGAAAAATAAGGGGTTTTTAAAACACTGAGATTTTTTTTTCCTGCAAATAGCTCTCACAGGAATGGAAATACTTACTTGCATAAACAGCAACACTGGATGTAACTGTTTATCGGAGAGAAGACTGCTAAGTCATGTTGTGAGGCTTAGGATAGGTCACCACGGTCACAGATGCTGCCCTCAGAATCTAGTTCGTCTTCACAGCAGAAGCAATTCTTCCATATGGAATTGGGGAAAACTCAGCTTATTAACATAGGAGTGGCACCAAACGACCTTGTGAGTCACTTTTGTTTATTACATTTCAGTATCACTGAGAAAGCTACTTGATGCATTCTAAATTTAAAAAGAAAAATTGTTAGGAATGTGCATAATGAATACAAATAGGAGTACATTTACAGGACTAAAAGAATCATGATGCACAGAAAAAAAACCAACACACAAAAAAAAGACATGTCGCTGCAAACAACCTGTCAAGGCAGTTCAGTTTCTTTAGAAGCTATTACTTTTGGTGCAGTAGAAAACTGCCTATAACTCCCAAAACCATTTTAAATTCTGAAAGTTGTATTTATTTGCTTTGTGATTAATACATTTAAGTTAATATCCATAAAATCTGGGACTTCAGAACATTCAAGGACTCACATTAGGATGAATTCCATTTTCTTTCAAGAATTACCAGATCTCCTATACTATTGCCTGAAAAATATATACTTTTTTTTCTTCTTATTTTCCTTCTTTCTTTCTTCCTTTTTTCCCCTTGTTATTTCCTTATAATTTCCCATTTTTCTTACCCTAATTTCTTCGTTTTTTCTGTATTGTGGAAAAACTCCACAATACAGACCAAGATTGGTGTCTCTTTTACCTTTTCTAATTGGGACTTGCAGGGAATAATGGAATAGATGAAGGTGAAACTAACAAATGAAAGCCAGAGCAAATCCTTCCCACCTTGGATACCACAAAAAGAGACACATCATGGTTCAGAAGAAATTCCTTTTTTTTTATTGAAACCAGATGTCTAAGATGGTAGAAGTAAGATTAACTGAGATCATACCCTTTCATTGCATTATGATCAATAATCTGTTGAGAATTAATTTGATGGATTGTTTGTATTTAAAAGACTACCTTTCAAACCTGTCACACAGTAATAGAGTATCTTCACAGTTTCAGTTTTTGTCCCTGGTGATATCTGAAGAGGTGCCAGTTTTTGCCTTCTCAGTTAAGCAGTTATCACAGAAACAGATATCTCAAGTTAGAATCTGTTTTCTAAAAATTTATGTATATTTTTTTTAGCATATAAGCACATGATAAGGCAATTATTGTACCAGCTGAGCTCTTACTGAGGTCTTCAAAACAACCATAAAATTTTCTTCTGTATTTGACCATGCATAAATCTTATCCTATTTTAGACTACTGTGCTCTTTCCAATCTTGCTCCCAGTAATTGTCCTTTTCCCTGGTTACTACAGCAAAATTATTTTTTGTTTTTCAGTTCCTAGTCTGAAATCTGCACTTTTCTTTACATATGTCCCATGAGCAAATCTGATTGAGCTGATAGCAGGCAGCATAAAGATTCACTTAGCTGATTGCATCCATATCCACCCTTCAGATTTGGAGCAGAGTTGACAGGTTATGAAGGATCACAGCCCCTCATCAACTGAGAGAATATGTATTAACAAGATAGAGTTTTCTCAATTTCAAAAAGTAGGAATGAATTTTAATTGTACTCTGAAGAAATAAAAACACATACAATCTGAGCTGGTAGAATGAGAATCTTACATAAATGAATAAAATTTCAAAAGATTCAGCTCAGCTCAATCTTGAGTAAAATCCAGAGTCCTTTACAATTGCTAAATATTCATCATTAGTCTGATAAATTGTGAACCAATGTTAACTTTTCCTTGATAGGACATGTGACAAGACTACAAAATTTATTTGTGGGCTTTGAGTATAGCAGGAGTTTAGCTCAACTCTTAAGAAAGTGACTGAAAGCCGGGATTCAATCCATCAGTCACATGAATATTCCACAAGACTTTTGCATCTTTTAACAGATGTGTCACTCAGAACTTGTGCAAAATGTAGGATACAGCTATAAAAAGAAACAGCAATACAAAACTGTATTGAATGTGAGTTTAAAATAATTTACATCCCAAAGAAAGAACAGTCTTCATGATAACCATGCAGGAAATTTGAACTTATCTTGAGTTTATTCTACCTCTACTTCTACAGATTTCTGGGAATTACTTTACTTAAGAGAGGTGGATTAAAAGTAGACACAGTACATGCTTTTTACAGTACAGATATAAATCTTTCTAGCATTAATTGGGATTCTGAAGACACACCATCAAGAATACATAGAGACATGCCAGAAAGCTTGGAGAAAAACATAAGCGTATCAGCAAAATGTACAGTCAGTAAAATGAGCCTATTAATTATAAATTTCTTCTCTACTTGGAATCAATTATTAGCAATCATAACATAAAATGTTGCAGAAATAAAACCATCTTAACATTTACATATTTAAAAATGTTTTAAAATAACCATAAGGATGAACATAAACTTTGAGATAAGAAAGAAAATAAAAATTAATTGAACTTGTGAGACTACAGCTGTATTCATAAATTGTGGACACTAGACAATCCATAAAAACTTAGATGTACAGCTGGTCACAAATTAATACTAAGGACCAAACTTACAGTCTTCCATGTGACTACATTAGTTATAGTCTGGGGGCTGAGGCTTTTTTATTAGTTTATAAGCTGGTTAGTCCTGATCTAGGCAGAAGCCCCAAAATTCAAATTGTCTTTTGCTGTCTGGAAATCATGTCACCGACTCAGTTTCATAGAAGTATTGTGCATAAATAAATACACACATGAAAAAAAAATAAGATCAGGCAATCCTGAGTCTAGAACAGTAATAAAAATAGAGGTATAAATTTGATAACAGCTCTTGAAGGTCAACATATCTTTGCCTATTTATTTACAATTCAGCAAACTACTAAATAAAAAGCTCTCACTTCAGTCTCTTGGGTATATGTTGAAAAGCAGTGATTTTATCTTCACATTTAAATGCTCTGTAAATGACACTGACGTCTTCCTGTAGCTAAGAATCAAATTAAGCAGGGGTGGTTTTAATGGTGGTAGAATGGGGTAAGAGCAAAAAACCTCCAACTCTCAACCCATTATTGAAATCTAGGTGCATCCAAATCCAGTATTTGCAAACAACCTTTGATTGCTCCAATAGAAATATTCCTAACCTGAAGGCTGCAAAGGGCAGTTGTCTTTTTTATATAATTGTAATAAATATTACAAGAAAAAGAACAAAAGGTGGATAGTAAGATAAACACAAAAATGACAGCTGGGTAATAAATCTGCATTTTGCCACAGGCTCCTTAGAAATGTCACTTGAACCCCAAATTCTTTTTCCTTCTGCTATTTCATCCCGTTCCTGAATAATTTGTGAAAAAAGTTGCATGTGATGACATTATTTGTAAGCCATGTCACAGAAATAACCTTATAAACCTTAATTCTGACAGTATTTATACGTAGCCCTCTGTCTGGCAATTTATCCCAACCCTAATATGTTATTTATACAGCACCAATAGCCTGCAGGATTTATTACAGGCATGCAGAAAGACATATGGGTAGATTCTTCTCTCATTTATACTGGCATAAATCAGAACTGCTGAAGTCACTGGAGTTCTACTTGTTTAAAGGTGAATTAAAATGTTCAGAACCAACACCAAACTTACCAGGAAGTTTTCTACCTATTAATGTCAGGCAGTTTTATTTTTCTTGTCTAAACCTATCCTTTTATCCAGCCTCAGCTGAGTTATTTAAAACTTTTAAACAACATCAAGGCTTTTGCCATTGTCTTGCCATCTTTGACTCAGACATTATCCAAATTTCTTCCTTGAAGCCATACTTATGTCAATGGAGTAGTGCCAAACACTATTCAGCGTGTCATTCTTCCAATTTAAGAACAGTATTTAAAAATGTTGAAATATTTATGGCACTTGCACATTACTTAGTCCAGCAGTTTGGATGTAGTCACATCTGTTCAGAACTTGAGATGCTCAAGGACATTTGGGAAACTGACACATTTTGTGCCTTTACAGAGCTTCAGTTTAGAAAATTTTAATGTAAAATCATCAATATTTATCAAAATTTTCAAAATCTGCAATGACATTTAAGTTCAGAATATCAATCCTTTCTTTGTAACTATAATGTCTTTGTCCTTTAAAGCATTTTTTGTGCCTATGTGTTACTTCTAAAGCAATTTGCAGCAGCAAGGACACAAGTGTATGGATGTGTCAGAAACCACAGAGGCTCCTGAGAAAAATCAAGCAGGAACTTGAGCTTTTCCTCCTCAAAAGTCAGTGAGATCAATAACCCACTGAAAGGCATGTACACCAATGCACACAGCATGCACAATAAATAGGAGGAACTGGAAATCATGGCACAGCAGGAAGACTTTGACATAGCTGCCGTCACAGAAACATGGTGAGGTGACTCAAACAACTGGAGTGCTCCAATGGATGGCTATAAGTGCTTCAGAAGGGATAGGCAAGGAAGGAGAGGTGGTGGGATTGCCCTGGATATCAGGGAGTGTTTTTGTTGGAGCTTAATGATGGTGATGATAGGGTTGAGTTATTTTGGGTAAGAATCAGGGAGAAGACAAACAAGGAAATGTTGATCTGCTGGAGGGCAGGAAGGCTTTGCAGAGGGATCTGGACAAGCTGAATCCATGGGCTGAGGCCAATGGTCTGAGGTTCAATAAGGCCAAGTGCCAGGTCCTGCACTTGGGTCACAACAATTCCAGGCAGTGCCACAGGCTGAGAAAGACACCCTGGGAAAAATGACCTGGGGGTGCTGGTCAACATGTGCTAAACATGAGCCCATTGTGTCCAGGTGGCCAAGAAGGCCAAGGGCACCTGGCCTATATCAGCAACAGTGTGGCCAGCAGAACCAGGGCAGTGATTGTCCCCCTGTGCTGGGAAATAGTGAGGCCACACCGTGAGTGCTATGTCCAGCCCTGGGTCCCCCTCTGCAAGAAGGACATTGAGGGTCTGGAGTGTGTCCAGAGAAGGACAATGGAGCTGGGGAAGGGTCTGGAGCACAAGTCCTATGAGGAGCAGCTGAGGAAGCTGGGGGGACTCAAGCTGGAGAAAAGGAGGTGCAGGGAAGACATTATTGTTCTTTACAACAGCCTGAAAGGAGCTTGCAATGAGACATGAGTCAACCTCTTCTCCCAGGTAACAAATGACAGGACAAGAGGAAATGACCTCAAGTCATGCAAAAGGAGGTTTAGATTGGATATTAGGAAAAAATTATTCTCTGAAAGTGTGACCAGGCATTGGAACAGGTTACCCATAGAAGTGCTGGAGTCACCATCCCTGGAAGTGTTAAAAAATTGTGTTGACTTGGGGGTAGTGTTTAAACATCAGCACAGCAGTGCTGGGTTAACTGTTGGACTCAACAATCTTGGAGGCCTTTTTCAACCTTAACAATTCTGTGAATTTATGATTCTATAATTCTTTTATAGTTAGGTCAGCAGAAGATGGAATGGACTCTTCACTTAACAGCTAGCTTGTTTCTTTTGGATCTGTTGAGTGAACAGCAGTAGTGAGGGCTGAATGGGTGAATGCAGGTGGAGACTGAGTAAAGTGGGCAGGAAAAGGCCACTTGTTTTGCCAGAGACACACTGACCTTAACAGAGTCTTGAACTGCTTCTTTAGTGAATTTTCACACAGGGAATAGTAAGCTCTTATTTTTGGTGACAATAAGGACTGAAATAAAACAGAATTCATCTTGTAATTGCAAGACTGAAGATCCTACATATGATTAAATAACTTACAGAAGAGACCATAGAAATGAGAAACATTTAAATCAATCTGTTTAGAGGTTGGTTGTTTCATATAACTACAACATTTTGCACACCTCCATGTCTGGCATTTTATGCAATTATTTCAGGAAACAATTTGCATAATCGAATAATTTGCATATGCTCACCTTAAGCAGAAAGATGTATTTCATGCTGGAGAATGTGTCAGCCTGTTTGACAGTTTGGGTGAATGAAGCCTACAGACTAGAAACAGTAAGCTTGTGTTCATTGTGCTTTCCACTTTTCCTCATTCTATTTCTAATGGTGAAAACCAGGATAGCAAGGAACTTGAAAACACAGGGAATGTGAAAATCTATTTTCATTTGTCTCCCTACTCTGTGTTAACTCTAAATTCTCCTTTTTCACACTCCTTAAATGTCTTGTCTTCATACTCGTCCTTATCAAGGGTTGTCACCCTGTTCTTCCCATCTTGGTTATCATACTAGCACTAGTTACTGAGTCAAAATCATCCCAACAGGCGTGCTGGCATGGATTGCTAAATATTTGAATTGTGTATAGTAGCTCCTCTTCTTCACAGTCTGATCAAAACTTACCTCTGGTAGAGGATACAGGAAATGGCCTTGTGTTCATTTTGGCTTTCATATTTAAAAGTTATTTGCAGTGAACCTAGACATTTTGTTGGCCTTCAGCGCAGGTATGAAGTCTTACTCTAGTATTGCACTAGGATTTCATGCCCATGGTGAAAATGCAATAAGAATTACACCCCATGTAAACAAGGGCGTTAGGTGCCAGCCATAGATCTGCACACTATGCAGCATTTGCACCATAATCCATCAATTTTTCACTGCACTTAGAGTAAAACTTGAGACTGCAGCAGCCATGCAAGTATGAAGGGATAAAGGCTGTTTGTGAAGTTTTTCCTTCATGCCAGCTCTAAAAAAAGCCTAGGAATGGAAAAGAAAAAAAAATGATACCTTGTCATTCTATTTATCCAACAGAACTCCACGGAAGGACCTTGCATGAAATTGTATGTACATCCAGTGGACAAAATATATACTCACTTCAGAATTGATTATGCTGAATTACACTGGGATCCTTTCAGTGGCATTGTCAATAAAATTGACTGAGAACAAAACATCAAAACACAAATTGTTAGGTGTATTTGACTGATACTTGTACAGTTGGAATAGTAGATTCTGTATCTGTTTGGATTTTGACCAGAAATTACTAAGCCTCTGATCCTTGCAAATTTCATGAATAATGCAAAAGAAAGCTGCTAATCTTTATTATACATTTTTGCAAGATTCCAGCTGTGAGAAAAATTATCACAACTTTAAAAACGGTAGTATTTCTACACCTAATTATTTAAATCTCAGTGATGCAAAATGGAAATCTAAGCATCAGGGTCTACTTGTAGATCCTTCAACTTTGGTTCCTTTTGCAATCATCCATATCATGTCCAGAAATCCCTGCTGCCTTTTTTAAAAGTTTAAATGTCCCCAAAAATACATATATACTTCAGCTTTTTTTGGAATCCTTCCTGGGAAATCATCCTGAAGGTTGATGAATATATATATTTAAAAAAATAAGAAAAAAAGAAAAAAAAGTTTCTGCTTATGATGATTCTAAAGCATATGCCTCAAAAATATGTTCTGATGAGTCTTTTCTATTTTTAATAACATCTCAGAATTAACACATTGAGTGAAACAACTTGCTGTCTGAACACAGTGTTCAGAGTACTTTAATTTTTTTACACTGTAAATCTTGCTGGTTTTTAAATGTAGAAATGCACTGATCTTATTATGTTGAAGAACCATCTCCTCAAAAAAGTAACAAAAGAGCAAGAAACACATCAAAGCACATTATTGTTGTTCTGTGCCGATAAAAAAAAATTCAGAACCAATGACAGCTTTGGACACAAGTATGTGAAACTCATGATTCTTTTGTTTTATTTATTTCCAACAAGTATTATTTCAGTCACTGGAGCAGGTGCTTGGCTCTAAATCCATACCTCTGACAAGAATGAGGGGCAGGGTACCAGCTAAATAGTGTTCCCCACTGTTGTGGTTAATACCCAGGTGTGCCTGTAAGTGCCATGCAGCCACTTGCTCCCTTTTTCCTGGGAAGGAGAAGTGGGAAAAGGTAAAACACATGGGGCGAGATAAAAAGAATTTAACAACTGAAATAAAATATAACAACAACAGCAGCAACAACAACAATAATAAAAAGAAAAGAAAAGGAAAGGAAAGGAAAGGACAGGAAAGGAAAGGAAAGGACAGGAAAGGAAAGGAAAGGACAGGAAAGGAAAGGAAAGGACAGGAAAGGAAAGGAAAGGACAGGAAAGGAAAGGAAAGAAATAAAATAAAATAAATAAAATAGAAGAAGAAGAAGAAGGGAAGGAGGGAGGGGAATAAAACCCAAGAGAAACAAGGGATGACTAACATATTTACTCATCACACACTCACCAATGCCCAGCTCATCACCCATCTAGCTCCTTCCAGTTTATATAGTAGGCATGATGTTCTGTGTTGTGGAATATCCTGTTGGCCAGTTTGGGTCACGTGTCCCAGCCATGCTCCCTCCCAGCGACTTGTGCACCTGCTCTCTGGCAAAGCATGGGAAACTGAGAAGTCCTTGATATAGGGTAAAAACAGTTTAGCAACAGCCAAAATATCACTGTGTTCTCAACATTATTTTCATACTAAATACAAAGCACAGCACTGTACCAGCTACTAAGAAGAAAGTTCAGTTGATCTCAGCTAAAACCAGGACACCCATCTGTATGGATTTAGTAAAACAATTCCTACATCCCAGAAAGTCCTGCAACACAGTATTAATTGTCTGATTCTGAGAGCAAAGTTCCCTTGCCCAGATAAGAAACCCTTTCCTGGCAGAGAAATCATTAGCCACTGTCAAGAAACTGGAACCTTGCTCAACAGGATCAAGCCTAGAATAAGTATGGACTGTGAGATGTCTGTCCTTAGAAATGCTGACTTATGCTGCTGTGAAAAGCAAGGTGCAGCAGGCAAGCAAGAATACACAGTGCAAAAGCACTACAGTGCATACCTACAGCTACTGTAGAGAACTTAAACCAGTTTTACACATGTAAATTACAACTTACTAAAACCTCCTAAACCTCCTAAAAAAAGACCTTTAATATTTTCCCAATATTTATTCTTGAAAATTTTTTACAATAATGATGATTATATAGAATATTTGTGCTTAAGAATGCCCAGATTTTTCTGTGACTAGGCAAACAACTTCAAACAACTTTCTTCCAAGAAGGTATGTCTTAACTTGGATGAGATCAAGGATAGAGTCCAAATTAAAACAAATCAAGAACCAATGGTTATCTTAGAAGCTCAAGATGCATTTGTCTGAAGTAAAAAAAAAAGGAATGTTATCTGGGAGATAGCTAATTAAGAAGTGGAATAAGTAATTAAATGTTTCTTCTGGCCTGACCCAGAATAAAATGTAAATCATAGTTAGTTTAGGTGAAACAGAGGCTTTAAATACTTAAATTAGGCAATTTCGAATGTATTCCTCCTTTATCCACCCTTTAAATTTATAATATTATATCCAAATCAATTGCTATCTTCATACTCAAATGATTTCAGAGTAAAATAGAAGTGCTACAGAAACTTAAAAGTCAATTCCTAGCATAATGTTATGAGATAGAGATGATGAAAAAGCTCAGATATTAACTTCAGATAGATTCTTAAACCAAATAATGATATTCAAATATTAGCCTTGCAAGCAGCTCCATAGATGTACTGGCTTAAAACACAGCTAGAAAATTAAACCCACTCAAGCTGTTCCTTTTCTCCCCACCCCTTCTGACAATGAAGGAACATTAGGAGGGATTATAAATTGGAATCACAATTTACTGAAAAATTAAAATTTTGGTAACTACAATGGGAATAGACCTCTATGCAGTCAGTGTTACCAGCTAGCTGAGAAAATGGGTTTGACTCAGGACTGCTTCCATAAACTTTAGTGGGTCGCTGGTGTGCACTGCTAATGTGTCTTCTGGTGGTCCCCTCAGCTGGGAGGAAGGCTGCTGTGGAGAAACAGGGGTGCTGAGAGGTTGTTGGAGGGCTGACCACTTCTTGCTGGGAGGCAGCATGACACATGGTAAGTCTTGCTCACAGTGAGCATGCACAGTGGGCCAAGAGCTAAGTGAGGTGTGAGGATGAGACTCAAGCTTTTTCTAAAGTTTTATTTGTGATTTAACTGGCTCCTCAGGCCTCTGTGCATGCCTGCTCTTCTTAAGCCCTGGAAAACTAACTGGGCAAAGACACAACTCCCCAGCTACTTGTTTGCACAGGTAACACTGGAAAGAGAGGACCAATGCAAAGCTGAACTGCCAGCACTTTAAATATGCTGGTCTACATCCTTGTGGAGTGACCTGGAGAGTCCTAGACAGTTCCTGATATATCAGATTGTAAGTAGATAGACAAGTCCATAAGGTGCTGTGAGGGGGCAGAAGGTGATCCAAGCACCCCTGCAGACCCTGAAGAAAGCATGGTGGATCAGGTATCCACACCATGGCCTCTGGGAGGATCCCATGCTGAAGCAGATGGATGTTCCATAAAGGAACTGCAGTCTGTGGAGAGTCCACGCTGGAAAAGGTTTATTCTGAAGGATGACAGCCTGTGGGAAGGACCACAGTGGAGCAGGGGAAGAGTGTGGTGTGGGAAGAAAGAAGCAGTAGAGAGGAGCTGTTATGTTTTTGAGGTTTTTTTTTTTTTTTGTCTTTGTTTGTCACCATCCAACACCATTTTAATTGGCAATAAATGAAATTAATTTTTTCCAAGTGAAATATGTTTTGCCTCATGACAGTAACTGGTAAGTGATCTCACTGTACTTATCTTAACCCATGAGATTTTCAACCTTGTTTTCTTTCCTCCAGTCCTCTTTAGGAGAGGGAGAGAATGACTGAGAAGGCATATGGCATTCAGCCAAGATTAACCACAATAAACAGCAGACATTATTAATTTAGATGTAGAAATGGTTTCAAAGAATAGTCTTATGTACATATATGAGATACTTAAGAGATGTTTTATATGTAAGTAGTATAATTGAAGTGGATGGTGCATATGCTGGGCTGACATAGGATTATGATCAGCTGGAGAATCTGAAATGAGGAAAAGAACATTTTGGAGAGTCTTACACAACTGAGCTAAAGATACTGCTGTCAGCAATGGAGACACTCATTGCATCAAGTTTTGGGGGACCATCCTGTTCAGGAGTTTAGACTCCCTTTGTGACCATTCCTATGCCAAGATGTCAATAAATTGATTTCTCTTTAGCCAATGCTCTCTCCCTGCAGTGAAAATGTTACCTACAGCGCTAAAGGAATCTACACAAGCCTGAATGCTTCTTTTAATCACCATCTGGGGTTAAAATAATAAGTTCTGTCATTGTCTAGCAAAGTGAAACTGAAATTTAAGACAGAACTTAAAAGCTTAATTAGAATAAACAATTCTCTAATATTGTTGTGATTTATGTCTTAAAAAATTCCTGCTGTGTAACATATTAATATCATTTTTAGGTATTGACAGGAAAATATTTTTACATTTCTCTTTAAATTTGTTTTAAAATAGATTTTTTTTCTTAGAATGCTGCTTCCTAATGTTTGAAATTAAGAACACAGATATAAAAGTCAGTTTTTGAAAGCAAAGATCTTAATATTCACTATTTTATGGTAAATTCCAAAGAAATTCTATATTCTGAAGTATTCTTCTAGTATTAGCAGGAGTATAATAAAAAGCAAGATCCAATTTCAGGAAGCACAAAGGTTTTACATTTTTTTTTTTATGAAAACCTGGGGTAGTGGAGGATATGGAGAAATAATTATATGGTCTGATAGTATAAAAACTGCAGGTTTGTGTGTCTTCATATAACTACTGAGTATGAGATCTGATGTTTGTTAATTAAAGACTTTTCTATTTCCACTAGATGGCTGCTTCTGAAAGACTAGCTTCTTAGCACAAAATTAATTAGCCTTCAGAAGACAGTCTGAGTTACTTCAATGACCCCACTGCTGCCAAAAAACATCATATTGCAAGATCTTTCACAAATCTTTTAAAGGCCTTCTACTGTATGTGTGGTGAGAGAGTATAAAATATTAGATATCCTTTTATTTTGCATTAGGTGCTGGACAAACACAGAAGGCAATTATTTCTGCACTATATATCAGAACAGTGTCTCTTCCCACATTTCAAGAGGTATTGGGACATACAAGGAAACATGTAGAGGAGATCATATCAGTGTCACTCCCCTTGCTCCTTATCCTAAACAATTAATGTTCACTTCTCTGAGCTCATTCCCTTCCCACAAAAATAATTACAATGCAGGTGCTAAATATCAGAATCTGTTGAAGTAGGCCTGGTTTTAATTCACATCAGAAAACCATCATAACTTTGCTTCAGATTACAAGTCACTTGGAAATACCTTTTTTTGTATCCTCCTTTTTCAGGCAAGGAAAATAAAAGGAAGCATCTTGACATGGTACCAAAGTAGAAAGGCAGAGGTTTCCTGTCTAAATCCTCCTGCCTTTTGACCAAGAATTTTATAGATGGTTAAACACCCAACCTTGCCAATAAACCTATTGGAATATCATTTTAGGATCTGGTTTGATTTAGATAGCCTTAGTGAATGAATTTAGGGATTAAGTGTTTTTTCGAACAATAGAACTTATCATCGCTCACCACATGCAGTTACCCAGTGGTCTAACTTGCATACATCAGCTTTTTATCATATACTTAGGAGTGTTACATGGCTTTAAGAATGACCAAGAGTGCAGTGAAGACACAGAGACGGAATACTGAACTGAGAATTAAATTACGAGCTGCGCTGCAGCCTCTGTGCTATATTTTCTCCTTTTTATTCTGGCACTTTGATTTTACTTTTCCCATCTGTAAGCTGAGAATGACAGTGTTGCTTCTCCTAAAACAAGTGTTAAGATCAGAAGATTTAAAATAGACTTCATTATTGTACTAGATGCACTATACATAGAAAATCACATGCTTATGTGAAGGAAAAAATGTTTCCATATGCATTGAACTTAACATTGTCATACTCCAGTTCTACATCTGTTGCTGACAGACATTTGCCAGCCTCCTAAGATGTTGCTACTGAAGCTCATACACAAGAGAAATGGAAAGTGAAGAATTATGGGATTTGATAAAGTCATATGTGCCAAGCAAGGCTAGTTCTTTTTTGTCTAGTGCCAAGACTAATAAACCACTTAGCAGTAGCTGCCTCCTGCAATCTTCAAAAATTATTGGGCTATTTCAACACTCCCTACTATAAGAGAAAGACATATTTTCTTGTTCCATCCTCATTAAATTTTATTTCTAATGGAAATGTCTAATGCTTTTTTGATAAAGCTAACTGATTTAATTGTAATGAATTTTGTGATCATGACACTCATATAACCCTTTCCTTCCTAAATCACTGTGATTTCTTCTTACCACAAACAGGGATTCTGCATGTGTCTTTCAAGGATCCAAGGCCCTGATACCATGGCTCAGATATCAAAAGCATTTGCTACATTTTAAGAAAGAGCAGTGAGGCCATGCAAGATAAGAAATTCTGACAGAACTTTAGAGATAGAGATTATTAGTACCTCAAAAATTCAAGGTGGAAAACCAATGAAATGCACAGGCTTAAAACCCTAAAGCATAAATGTGGAAAAGTATCAGCCTGAGAGGATTTGTAAGACATTAAGCTGCCAACACAGAGGGCTCCTTCTGCCTGGATGGTGCCTGCCAGAGAAGCAAAGGCTCTTCAGATATTTTACTGGGGGGTTGAGCCCACTCAGCTTAGCCTAGTAGTTTCTCAACTCCTTGTGATCTTGTCTGTGCATTAGGAAATACATAATCCCTTTATGGCTTATTTATTTTTCTGTGTCTGTGCCTGTGTGTATATGTAAACACATAAATACAAACATGTGTGTGTTTCTACATATCTATAGATATTCTATTTGCAAGGACTCTTCCTGCTCAGCTAAAAGGGGTCACACAGTCTCTCTTTCTGTACTACAAATTAGAACATTTAAAGCCATCCATATAAAATTACATCTGTACAAGTAGGTAAATGCTATGCTCTTCACCTCCTCTGGAGAGTGTTATTGAAACTCTAGGACAGTTTAAAATGAACGTAATTAATAGTTCTTCATCTATTGTCAGTCATTGTGACATTCAAGAATTTCAATATGAAAGCTTGACTTTGCTGAAGGATAATGCTGGGCATTCTAAGTCACCCATTAGGATGCAAACCTGAATGCCACCTATTGCTAAAATATAGTCCATTTGCATACAAAAATAGACAGTCAAATAAACAAGAATGCTGCTTCTGGAATCTAAAGTAACTGAGACATAAACCTGGCTTTAAGCCAAGAAAATAACCTGGGGGGG
>VZRZ01004785.1:138798-159288 GCA_013398175.1 Climacteris rufus | reverse complement strand
AAAAAAGTGGCGGTAAACCAAAAAAAAGACCAGGGGGGGGGGGGGGGAAGGACATGAGAAAACTTTCTTATTTCAAAGGTGGTTTGTAGTGAAATAAATGTCAAGTCCTTCATAGTATCAGGTCGATACATACATTTCTGCATCCCAAATTGAAAATAATTTATTTCATGTATTTTGGTCCATTATGCAGATCATAGAATTAAAAACAAATCCAAAACAAACAGATCTTTACATAGTTGGAGACTTAGAGGGATTTATCTGTATTTTGAGACTTTTTTACCAAAACTTCAGGAGCCATCAAAAGGTAGAAGAGTTTATACTGCTCAAACCACCCCCTGACATTATTCAAGTCCTAAATTAGTGTTTCTTTGCCTTATAAAAATGAGGTGTGAAGATAGCAGAAGCCTGAATACAGTTAGATTCTAAAAATCCAGCTTTCTTTACAGGTCCCCTTCAGATAAAATGTAATTAGCAAATCTGCATTCCATAAGTAGCTCCCCAGATTTTTCTGACATCAACCCAGATAAGAGCTCTAGTCACCACTCTGTAATTCATACATGGGCAGAAGTTCTTCTGTAGATGTCTATTCTACTGGATTTTCTGTCATTGTTTTAAGTATCTTAGAATAATCTAATCTAGTATGTTAGAAGTATCTTAGACTCATCATCTTCAGCTCAGGAAAAAAAAAAAGTCTTCCAAAGGAGCACAAAACTATTTTTAAAGCAGTTGAAATCAACTCTTGAAATTTGCAAGTGAGAGGAAAATGTCATAGTGGCATGCCACATCTACACATTTGTACAAACAAACCTATTAATAGACTTCTAGAGTTGTAAAAACAAGTACTCTGAAGTAGCAAATGTCAAAGCTGAAATTATTCTCTATGACCTTACTTCATTGTTTTTCATGGCATGTTCATTACAATAAAGGATCTAAATACATAATTGTCTAACACGTTTGAGATTCCTCGTGAAATCTGTACAGGTTACTTGAGAAATGATTTGCAATTATAATAAAACAAAGGGAAAAAATACCTTTGTCATACGTCATTCAGAGAAATCACCTCCAGAACTAGAAGTGTACTCCCAGATTAGCTGGTTAAAGTAAGTATGGTAAGTATATTAATTCTGCTTGAATGATGGCACTGTGTTTTGTATAAATATATTATTTTTATTAGTTAAGTAAAAAAAAAAAATTGCTTTATATATCATGGTCAGACATGAGCTTTAGATAAATCTCTGCTAACCTTGAGAAGGATAGACTGGGATTCTCCAAGTGTTTCAAAATCCAGTAATGAGATTCTCCCTTCCCCTAAACATTAAAATCCTGCTCCTAGCTACTTTCAGTTTATATCAGCAAGTAACAGCCCTTAATTGCAAAATTCAGTATAAACTATGCAAAGGAAGGAAAGCAACATCCTTCATTGCAAAATGGGCCATAATGAAATCAAAACGTGGTGTTTTTTTCCCTCAGTAGCTATTTGACATACTGTATATGTCTAATCCCACAGTCAGTTCTGTTCCACGTGCTGTGTCAGCTGTTACAGAAAAGAAAATCTTTCCTGTCACAATCATTACACACACATCAATTTCATCACACACACATCAATTTCAGCAGTTTCTGAAGGGTTCCATTTGATTCTTATCTGATCCTACAAGTAGTGTTCTTGGATTCTGAAGCTGTACACTCCTCCAGGCACAGCACAACTGTTCTCTTTGTAAATACTAACCCAAAGGATGATTGTGTGATATGGTGAAGTTGTTAAGCTATTACTGAATTGATTGCTTATTGAAAAGTAAAACCATAGAAATGATAAGTAGCTCTCAGTATAAAACTTTTCTCTGAATTGTTCATTTTGTATTAATAAGTTTAAGGACAATCATCATTAATGTATGAATATACATCAGATTGATATGAACAATCTTGATTGAGTTCTTGACTAGATCTTGACTAAGATGCCCAGAAACTACAGTGCAACTCAGCTCCATGTCTACTTTTCACTTCAAAGCAGTGAGAAAAAGATTTAAATAAGAGTTTATATAGTGGATATTTTAGCAAAAGAACATAATTTATGGAAGAAAGGAACTACAGAGATTTATAAGAAAACAAGCTAAACTGGGTAATTATAAACTAAATCTTGTTTACCTATTCTTTACAAGGTCTTCTTTTACCATTGGTTATTTCATCTGAGCTTAGAAATTCTCTTCAGTGTTGGCATTTGTGAATACACTAATTTGCTTTTTGGGCACAATGGATTAGACTATCGTTTCCTCAACCCAGCAACCAAGCTCACATGGTGTTTCCCAATATTTTATTTTAGTTGTTTTTTTTTGTTTTGGTTTGGTTTGTTTTGTTTGTTTGTTTGTTGTTGTTGTGGGTTTTTTGGGTTTTTTTTTGTTTTTTTTTGAGAAACGATAACACAATTTTCTCATCAGAAGTTGGACAGAAAATGCAATTTCTAATTCTTGTATACTTAGTAGTTCACAGTCTGGTCTTAGCTCTTACATTGTCTTTAATCTTTATAGCTTTAAAGAAAAATTTTCCTCAATGCTTTTGAAGACATGGCAATATGCATGTCCTACACCTGTGTGGGCACATAAAGAATGGAAAAAGGGGAAAAAAGAAGTATATTTAATGAAAAATTAATATCTAAAACTGGATAAAAAGTATGCAATTTGATGTAATTCTTTAAAATATGAATAAAGTTTTCCTGAAGTCCGCGACTGCAAAGGAATGGCATGTAGCTTAGCAATTTACAGATCAATACAGGGTCTGCCTGAAACATCAAAGACCTTCTTCAAGGACCTTTTCCAGACAATGAAAAGGGAATGTCCTTTCACACTTGTCTAAAGGGGCTTTAAAAGTAGCAAATATTTCTTTATCATAATTGATTTTTACTTAGGTAATGGTTACTTTCAAGTAATGTACTCATATCTTAAACTTAATCAGCTTTTCCCCCAACCTCTTGATCTTCAGAAAACTTAACTTTTGGCTCGTAAAACGTATTTTATTTTCTACTAATTTCTAACTCACATTTCCAACAATAAAAATTCATTAGTCACACTAAGATTTAACAGCTCTCAGTAAAAAGTGTTTCATAAGAAACAAAATACTGTTTTTAATTGGCATATGCATCAACAAACTTTTCAGCATTTTTTTTTTTTATTTAGTCTTTTGCACCTACTTTGTCTCTAACACCTTATACTCTTAAATGCAGGTAGCCTAGACACACCTAACAGGTGTGGGAGTTGCCATACCTGTGGTATTTTAGTTACAATGCAGTGGCTATAACAGTAGTGTGCCCAAGTGGCCCAGAAGGACAATAATACCTGGCTTGCATTAGACATGGAGTGGCCAGAAGACCAGGGCAGTGATTGTTCATCTGTACTGGGCACTGGTGAGACAACATCTCAAATGCTGTGTTCAGTTTTTGGCCCCTCACAGAAAGAAGGACATTGAGGGTCTGTAGTGTGTCCATAGAAGGGCAGCAGAGCTGGGGAAGGATCTGGAGCACAAGTTTGTTAAGGAGCAGCTGAGGGAGCTGGGGATATTTAGCCTGGAGAAAAGGAGGCTCAGGTAAGACCTTAGTACTGTCTACAAGTATCTGACTGAGGTTTGTAGTCAAGCGGGGGTTGTTCTCTTCTCCCAAGTAACAAGTGACCTCAGGTTGTGCCAGGGTAGGTTTAAATTGGACGAAAATTTCTTCTCTGAAAAGATTGTCAAGCACTGGCACAGGCTGTTCAGGGAAGTGCTGGAGCCACCACCCCTGGAGGGATTTAAAAGACATGCGGGTGTAGCATTGGCTGAGTGGTGAACAAGGCAGTGGTAGGTCAAAGGTTGCACCTGATGATCTTAGAGGCCTTTTCCAACCTCAGTGATTCAATGATTCTATGAACACAAGATTGCTCATTTTCTGGTATCCGAAAAATGTTTAAATGGTACTGTTTTTTCTGTGTCTTTTCTGAACTACTTAAAATCACAGTGAAATAGCACTCAACAGCTATTCATCCCTTTCACATTTTTATTATTATTTGCACGCTTCCCAGTGACTCAGTTATTTCCTTACATTTAATGTCCATAAATCTATTTTTGTAGTGCCAGGTCATGACTGCTTAAGTTGTTATTCAAAAAAGCTGTCTTTTTTTTGTGGACAAGATAATTAGAGACTCAGAATCACTGCTGTCAACATTTGTCTATTGGAAATCCTGACTGCCACAGTGAGATAAAAGACCCATAACTCAATCTGATCAAAGTGCCTTAAACAACTACATACAATGGTGAGATCCTATGAAATATTGATCAGTTCTTTCACGTAATTCTGAAATAACCCACTTAAAACCTTAAAGACACAGGTTTCCTATCTTTTTGTTTCTTCTTTTTGTTATAAAACGGTTAAAACTCTGTTTAGTCTTTTTGTTGTTGTTGTTTTGTTAATAACTTCTAGGATTTAATAACTTTTACAAATAAATGTATTTTAATATTTTGGATACCTAATTATTACGCAATTTAATTTATTTCCAAGGTTATAAAGAGACTTGAAACAGTTTTAGGTTAATTGGATAGTCATTATTTACTTTGAAAACATTATTTTTTTCTTTGAATATCATGACTAATTAAAATTACTGATCTGTCTTCATGTAAAAAATACAGCTCTTTTTACTGATGATTATCAAAGAAGGGATAGCACTAATATTATGAACTGAGGTCCCTTTTATTCCATGATTGCACTTTTTTTCCCATGAAATACTAATATTTTCATCTACTAGAGCATTTTTTCTCTTCCTCACCTCCATTTCTAATAGATGACTCCTTAAGAAAAGCTTTCTATATAAGCAACATTGTCCTGAATATTAGAATGCTTTTACTCAAGGTTACATTTCATTGTCATAAATCATATTATCCTTTTTTTTTTTCATTTCTGCCCTCCAATATTTTCTGCCTTTTTGCCTGTAATTCCAGGTATAAAGCCCAATGTGCCACAGGAGTAATGGAAACAGTTTCACCTACTGCCTTTAAAAAGAACATTGTTTGCTTAGCTATGCACCGTGTAGTTCTGTACTGCTGCACCTGAGCACACAGTGTTGACATTGACTGTCGTTTGGGAGTACATGACACCATTTGGGGACTGATTGTACACTCCAGAGCAGTTATGCTGGATTTTAGGAGGCTGTAAAGTTTGTACATTTTTTCCTCTTATGCCATAAGATTGGTTCATGAAGATTGAGGACAGGCTCATCCTTAATGTTCACTGGGCCACTAATACCTTTCCTACTCTGCAGCCCTTGGCGCCCACCTGGAACTCGTACCAGAGTTTATTTTATTAATATATTATATTTTATTAATATTTTTATATCCCATCTGTCACCTTGGCTTAGCAATATCTTATATTCTTGGCATGCTGTAAACTGTACTCTTTTAGTTATGGAGTTAACTAAAAGTTGGAAGAAGTTGATGAGACAAGCACTACCTGATTTTTTCATTCTTTGTTGTTGCATATACTGACATGGCAAATAATATCAAACAATCCCCTGCATGAAAATGGCTCTTATTTACTGGATAATACTAAAATAGATCAAATATCCCAGTCTTTCCAGCTCCATAAATTTAGGATAGTCACACAGTCAGTGTTAGTCACCATAGAACTCCATGATAGAAATTCATTCTAGTTTAAGTAGTGATTTGATAGAGGATGATATTGGAAAGAGAAAACAAACAAACAGAGAGACCTTTTATCCTAAGTTATTATCTGGTTTACAATTAAATGATCTTACAAGCAACAGAAGAAGTATGCACCATTGTTTATGTGGTGTCAAAATGCAAGGTTGCCATATGAATGAGAGGGAAATTTGTTCCATTAACTTCTGAAAAGGAAGGTGGAATCAACTTTGTGAGGATATTATTTGTCCTCAGGGAGAAATGGGAATTTTACTTGCTGACATATAATAAGAATGTTGGGTTAGAACATTTAATACATTGAAATGCTTTGCAGGGTTGACAAAAATTAGTTATTCACTATTTAAACATCTAAATATGCAAGATTAAGATGGGACATTAATGTTTGATAAGTTACCTTGCATCCACTTGCTGTGTGATGCCTTTTATGTAAAATATTTGGTTACTATTGGTGACAGTTAGAGACAGGACAGGTAATTCAGAAGATAGGTCTTATTCAGTAAAGCAAATGCTATTTTTATAATGACTAGTGCATTACTTTAGGTTTTGAAACTAAAGGTGTCAAATACACAAATGTTCTTTATTCCTTGGATAGGATTTCCATCTCACATGAAATTTAAAGTAAGTTTAATTCCATCGATTGCAGTGTAACTTCTCTTGATAATGATGTAAGTATTTTAATACTATGTCATCTGATCGTGTATCTTTTGTGGTGCCATGTCATTTGTGCCATATCTGTATCAATGAGGAGAGAAATTATCCTTTCACTTACATCCATGCAAACCTGCTCTCTGTTAAGTTAAAGAAAAGCACTGAACAATATCCATCTAAAGTTTTAAGGCAAAATGATAACTTGGATACAGTAACAGCTATTATAAAGTACTGAAACTGAAAGGGAACTGATTGCACTCCCAGTGCAATTTAGAATCTGTGGAATGTCTTCTCACATTAATAGTGTCAGAGCTCTTTCACTAGTCTAGAAAATGATAAGATCAGATTTGATAGGTAAATTCCCATCATACTTCTTCGAGTATGGACATGCAGTTTTTAGGTCTAGGTATAACTGCCATGTAGTAAGGCTAAATGGGAAAGATGTGGATGCTTTTGGAACTCTCAGTCTTACCTGACAGGGTGTAATGCATCTTATTTTGCATTGCAAACAACAAAAATTGAATTGGTTTTAGTTTAAGATAAACAGTCACAACTTTTTTATAAGAAAGGAAGAATTGATAGTGTTAGTGAATTATCTCTTATAGCTTTGGAGGCAGAATGGTCTCAGTTATGGAGCATAATTATTGTCTAACAGCTAATTACTACTAACAATGGCTAATAATTATATTCATTATTAACTATTATCGCAATTATTGTCTAAGTTGACACAGATTGTAAATTTTCACTTCTCCAAGAAAAAGAGTAGTTTTGTCTCCATCTGGAATCATTCTTAGAACCTGTGTCCCCTAACGAATTTGAAGAGAGCTGGGGTTAACCAAAGCTTTGAGGTAGATATGCCTGGCCTGTCTCCTATGCAAAATTCTTCAAATAAGAATGAAGGAAACTTATCAAGTTACCTCCCTGCACCCTCCTCCTGAAAAAACCCAACCCCAAACCAACCTCTTTCACAATAAAAGGGAGAGGTTCTATCAGACTTGATACTAAAAAGACTTGATTCTTTTAAATAGACCCAATTAAAAGTTACTAGGTCAGACACAGTGGAAATGATAAAAAAAAAAATCACACATAACTCTGTTTGCTCACTGTTTTTTGAAAACAGTTTTTGCTGCACCTTTGTTTTGAACTAAACAAGGATTGTCAATTGTAACAAACTCCCCATAATCTTCAACATGTTTTTTGCTATTAGCCTGGCCAGCTTGTCTCTTGTTTTCTCAGCCAAGTATCCTTATCCCTCAGGCTCCCACAGTCTCTATTCTTTATCTTACTTTCTGTGAAATCTTGTCTCCCCCGGCAAATATCTCTCTGAGGAAAGCACATTCTCAACCATGTGAGAAATGTAAATCCCAACATGCTATTAAAAAACTATATTGCCTTTTTTTTTTTTTTTTTTTTTGGTATCAGATTCATGCACCATGATATTGTACTGCATTTCTGGGGGAAATCTTTATTCAATAATTTAGCATATTCACTCTTAGTTGACACGCTTAGCTGATAGTTGGCATATTTAGTGACACAGTTTCAGCAGATTGTGTGTGTGATTTCATAGTGCAGAGGTTTCACATCGCTCCATTCCCTTCATGGAACATAACATAAAAAGAGAGCAAATAAAATGCATGATTTCTGTCTCTAGTACAAAGCAACATCCCAGAAATATATACAAGTGTTTATGTCTAGCCAGTCTTCTATAACATATAAAAAAAGTATTTATGACTGTGTTATAGGAAAAGATCCAAGCAATTGTGTTAATGCAAGAGTTAGACTTGAGTAATATGTATTTAAATATGTATATAGAGCTGAGTGATTGAGATTGCTTTTACTGAGTGTAAAAAAAAGATCCTCGCCTGCATTATAGCTCTTAAAGCTGAGGGACAAGCATTTAAAGCAAACAGAGCATAGCAAGACCAGAATGCCATAGAAGCTAGCTGCAAATTGACCAATTTACCCTAGCAGTGGTGAGATTTGTCATCCCCAGAAGTAATGACTATGAACTATCTTGTTCACACAGTATAGAAGATTAAGTCATATTTCCAACCTTTTTTTCTCTTAGAAACACAATATTGTTATCTTGCACCATTCTGAGATGTCACAAGTAAAAATTGTATTAATTAAAACCAAACAAGAAGAGACATTCACCATTAAAATATATAAAAGCTGTTAATTTTAAATTTCAAAGCTTCTAGTTCATCTAATATTTATTCAATTTTCATTAAAATAGTAATAAACACATTGTCTAGTAATGATCAAAGAAATTCAAATTCTTATGTTAATATGAGAAAATACTATATTAAACATAATGGCAAGATATAATGAAATACACATTACCATTTTGCCAGTTCACATATCAGCAGTTCTTGCATATTTATGTATAATTTCTTTTTGTAAGAGAATTTTAGCATGTTTTTTATATTTTTTTCTATTTGTTTATCCTAAAAAGAAAGCAACTGACTTTTGCAGTATATATTATTGTTGGCTTTACACAGGGTAATGTCTTTCTAAAGGTAAACTGTATTACTCCAAACACATTATAAATAAAACTTCACTACATTTGTTATTCATACAAATGTATATAATTTGCTATCACATTGGGATAGCAACAGCTTTGTGTTCATGCATACACTCATAGTCACATCAAACAATAAATGTTCTGTAAGTTGTGAATATCTCACCTAGGAAAAAATATTCAATTAATGTTCCAAGAGCAGAGGTTTGGTCATTTTTTTTTTATGCTGGAGAGTGAAGTGCTGATCAAATTGAGAAAGGTGGGAAATAGAGGTCAGATACCTCTAAGGCTGGAAAAACCTGCTTGATGGGCTCTAACTTGCATGGGAGACTTGGTTCTTTCTAGGTGCTCTACGGGAGGTTAATCTTGGCTGGCTGCCTTGGGAAGATGGGAAAATAAGATGAAAGAACTTGTGGGTCAAGATAAGGACAGGGAGATTGCTCAGGAACAACTGTCATGAAGAAAACAAACTTGACTTGGGGTAGATTAATGTAATTTTTTGCCAACTAATAACAAAGCAAGATAGTGAGAAATTAAACCAAAACTGTAAACACCTTCCTTCTCACTGTCCCACCTTCTTCCTGGGCTAATCCTCAGTCCTGACCATTTGTTCTCCTTCCACCTGAGCAGTGCAGGGGGATAGGTAGTGGCTGTTGGGTTTAGTCTCTAATACATCCTCTCTGTCACTTTTCTACTCACACCTTTATCCCTGATGCAGCACAGGTCCTTTCCACAAGCTGCAGTCTTTCAGATTAAACCTGCTACAGCCTGGGCTCTACTCAGGGCTGCAGAGTGGATATGTGCAGATACGGTCCTTCATGGACTGCAAGAGAACAGCTGCCTCACCATGGTCTTCTCCATGGGCTGCAAAGGAATCTCTGTTCTGGTGCGGGAGCACCTCCTCCCCTTCCTTCTCACATATTGGTGCATACATAGTTGACCCAACCCAAAACCATGTTGTATAAACCAAATACACACCCAAATCTGGGATGTTATGGAGGGAATACCAAGCCTTACCTTACCCTTGGGCTGTTAACCTCTGCTGATCATCCATCTAGACACCAGTGATGCTGCTGGGTCAATCCCAAGAATGCCAATGGATAGTGAGCTCTGTAACTTAGAGTCAAGGGACTGAGGGACACAGTCCTGCCAATAAATGTTGAAAGATTTGGATATTATATCATGGTTCAACACCCGGCTGTGGGACTGATGCCATAGAGAGAGCTTCAGCTGAAACAAGAATTTCTTGCCCCATCATTTCTTGCACCATCATTTGGTGATATTTTATCAGTTCATTGGCCTATCATGAGATCACACATATATTGATAGGCTAGGGCAGGTTTTCCAACGTACATCAGGTAGACAAATAACCAGGTATAAGAACAGGCTCAGTCAGGAAGCTCTTTAGGGATGAGAAAGTGCTGTTCAAAGCAACATACAGAAGGCATCCCCAAGCATAAAGTGCTGGGCTGTGTGCAGTGCTGAGTTCATAATCATCAATGGTACAGCAAGAACATTAATGGGCATAAAATGGAATATCCGCAAAACATTTCCACTCTCATACTCAGCAGTAACCCCTGGCATGGTAACTATATATAATTGTTACCATAACCAGGCATTATGGCATGGCTGATCAAGATTCCTGACCTTTGTGCAGTATCTGTGCTGAACTAATTTTGTCAAACAACTGCAGCTATCTTAAATAAATTTCATAGATCTTTGGGGATAAAACGTCTGTGATGTGCACACTCAATATACTGAATTTCTGACTCACTGTGCTTGGTATCTTTAAAACCTCTTTCAACTCCATGACTGTAAAGGGAGAATAGTGTTTCCTGTACTTCAGCCTCCTGCTTTCCCTGCTTTTTTTGCCAGCTCAGCAAACTAGCAGCATTTATAGCATTCTGTGGCATCGTTGGAGTAAGCAGGGAGCTTCCTCTAATGGGAGGTGAAATAATTTCCTCTACATATGCCTCTTGAATCATTTTGTCAGCCATTACCTAAACTCAAAGTCAGTTTGTACTGACGATGTAGTAACATATTGATCCACCAATTTGTCTGTGCTGGTGAAATTCTTAGCAGCCCATTACATATGCTGCTTTAATACTAATGGATTTGACATTCACACGTGGAAGAAATATAAGATACATGTTGGTTTTCTGCTCTTGAAGACAAGCCAACGCCACACTTTAGATGAGTATTTGACATAATTGCAGGTGAAGTTTGCCAGCTCTACAGTTCTGACATTACAGCCTTGCCACAACTTTGAAACCTGGAGTAGCACAATTCAATGGCTCTGTAGTCTTCCTGGTTGAATTAGCAATTCATTCCAGCTTTTATGTAAAATTCCTGTTTGATTTTAGCTAAATTTGCACCATACTCAAAGTTACTGCATATGTTCTCAACATACTTATACAGACAAGGTTAAGAATTGCAGATATTTTCATTTAAATGTTCTAGTTTTGGCACACTATCCTTCTCAAGTTCCCCTGTAAAGCATTTCAGTGGATAATTAAAACATTAAAGTACTAGGACTGCATGTTTAATCCTTGCAAGTTTAGCTGTTTCAGGATGATATTTGCTGACAGACTTAGGTTCCATTTCTGAAAATACTGAGGTCAGTGAGAAAGTTCATGAGCTTCAACAACTTGGCAGTTTGACAATACTCTTCAACTCAAACTGTACTAAGTCCCAAAAAACCCAAGCATCGAAAGTTATTATAGTAAACCCTCATATGACAAAGCATGCCCTGATTTATAAACCTCTTTGTAGAAAAAAATCTACTTTAAAATTAAAGACAACTACCATTCTGAAATGTAGGCAGCCATATTGATTTGAGCATAGTTATTCTTTTTAGAAAATAAATAATTCCTTTGCAAGCAGTTGCATAAAGTTTTCTTCAAGATTCATGGTTAAAACTCTGACTGAAGCTTCATTCAGGAATTTATCTAGAAGAAAAAAATCGAAGTTGTATTAAAAATCAATTAGATGTGTAATGTCTATTAAAGTTTTTAGGGACTGGATACATGAAATTACATTCGCTGTGAAAAATGAATTTTTTTTTTCCACCCTCAGTACATGAAGTGATAAGGTGAGATCAGAGGATTCACAATTTGTTGAATGAAAGATCTTGATAAAACAGAATAAAGTTAAGCAAAACCTAGGAATTCGGTGCTAATTCTATGCATGTGCTCCCACTTACTGAAGAAAAAATCAAGTTTTCTTCGTGTTTGTATGGGGGTGGCTCTGTACATCCACTGAGAAGGCAAAAACTGAAGAAGAACAAATATATAATGTATCTTATTACATTAAGAAGTGGGCACAGCATCAAGTCTGACAGAGTTCAAGAAGCATATGAATGCTCTTAGGCACGTGGTGGGATTGCTGGGGTGTTCTGTGTAGAGCCAGGAGTTGAACTGATGATCCTGATGGGTCCCCTCTTACTCAGGATATTCTGTGATTATGTGATTACCTTCTAGAGTTCCAATGCTCTATTTTCTCTGGAAATACTGATCCATATCAAACAACTTGTTTGGCCCTTTCTGTATTGTTTTTTTCAGATGTAATTTTTGTGCTTGCATGGGTTTAGACATTTTTATTTGACTTAGGCTTTCACCTTAAGGTGCTGACAAAGAAGCTCCTTGTGTAGCTGCTGAAGGAAAGCAATCCTGTACTGCTGGCTCAGATCCGTTGCCCACGGTCACATCCTGGACACCCCTGGTGAGACAGAATTCCCTCATGTCAAAGCACGTGTCATGGTTTTGAGCCATCCCAAAGCTCCCACAAAAAACTGCTTCCCTTTCCCCTCCCTCTGCTCAGCTGGACAGGGGAAAGGAATTTCTTCCAAGGTGAGATAAGGATACTGAGAGAAAAAACCCTCTAATTAAGCAGGCTAAAACAGGCTCAAAACTTAAAGGTGATAAGTGAATTTATTACAGAGTTAAAGGAGTAAGCAAAACATTCTCTTAAACACTTTCTCACGCCCCACCCCAAAATCCCTCCCTCCTTCCCTCAGAAAGTAAGGAGAAAGTAAGGGGGAGGGGGGGCAAGGGGGGGAGGGAATGAACTAGTCAGTTCATTCCTCAGATGTTTTCTGAGAGAAAAAACCCTCTACTACCGTGACTCCTTCTTAAATATGTTGTCACAGAGGCGTCACCTTCATCTCTAATTGGCCCAGCTGTGGCTAGCAGCATGTCTAGTTTCAGAGCCAACAGGGACAGGCCATGGCCAGACAGCTGTGGAAGCTTCTGGCATCTTTTTACAGGAGCCATCTTTCTGGCCCCTACCACGCCCAAAAAGCCAGACCCTGTCAAACCACCACAGCATGTTACTTAAAGGAGAGCAAATAATTGATTTACCAATGTCTTCTATTTAGGAAATCTACACGACAAAACTCAAAGAAGGTGCATCCAGAATATGATCCTCCTCTGAAATGTACAAATATCTTCAGAACAGTTTCAAAAATATTTTTTCAAATAGTAAAATATATTTCCTTTAATATGCATTCTCTGATTTATTGTGTTGTCTTTCATTAATATTCTACAATAGCTAAATATTAAAAGACTTTTGGTATTCATATTAATATTCTTAATGAATACTTCATATAATGAATATATGATTAGAATACACTCAATGAATACCAGTGGAAAATATAACTGCAAGAATATTGCTGAATGACAATTTTTATTTTAGAAATATGTATATTTGCACTTTTGACCCGAGACAGAAAGATGGTTTCAGTGAAAATTCTGAGTGTTGTTCACCAAATTAGAATTGTAGTCAAGTGACTTAGAGCTCACAAATTTCTAGACATTTTGAAGTAATTTACATAATAATTTTGAACAATGTACAAATATTCTGCAGAACATATAAACGTATAGACCCAACCCATAAATGATCTGGAGGAAATTTGTGCACCTTGTGGACAGAAGCATAAGACAAAAAGTTTAAACTAAATAAAAGTTTAATCAAATAGTGAATTATGTTCAGAAAACTTGTTTTCATTCTTTTTTTCTGATTCTTGCCACTTGCCTGGGTTGTTTCTCAGGTTTGTTTGTGTAAAAGGTATTTTAATCTTGTCCATTTTTCTTATAAAGAACCTTAAGAACTACTACCACTTATTGTGTGTAATTGCAATGCTTCAAACAATGGTAAGCTGGGATCTTGACATACTAGTACAGTACACTTTTAGTTAGTACTATTAGCATTAATATCTATTTCAAGTTACATTGCAAAATATTTTAACCAAAAAACTGAAAACTCAGAAATCAAGCAGACTTCTAATTACCAAGGTGCTTTAAAATGGAATGAAATTTTCCTGGTGGAAGATATGAAAAAAACTGAAGGAGCAGACAAATTTTAAAAAACTCAAACATGATGAACATATTTTGGCTTTCAACAGTTCTGGTGTAGAAGCAGAAGGAAGTTAAATGTCTAAATGTTGCTGTTTAAGCTTATTATTTCAGAGTGGTTTAATTTGTCACTATTGGTATTGACAGCAGGAAAACTTGGCCTCTTGAACTGTATTTAATATGAAGCCAAACTGAAATCCCATGTTCACCTTGTAATATAAACGAGGATGCTGGAGAGGTTCATAAAACATATAGTGAGGAATTACCCCATTGCCCAAACACAGTATCATGAAGGAATGATAAATACTAACTGGGATAATCCTCACAGATTTTTCCCTCTGCACATTGCAGAAAGACAGCATTAAGCATATTTGAATGTTGTGATATTGAGGATCCTGAGATCCAATTTCAACGTGATACATGAGATGTTTATCCTTTGTATGGCTCTCCCAAATGTCAGGTTCCCCTGGCAGAGAAGAAATTTACCTCTCTTAAGAACAGAGTATGCATAAGATATACTTTTTTAGGAACTGAGTAACACAATGTCAAGTTTTTGTCTAAAACACTATGTATGGCCCAGGTCACAACATCAGTGAGAGGACATTCAAATCAGAGATTAAAAGATGTGTATCAGAAGACAACAAAAATTGCTTGGAGTCTGAGGACCAAATTCCTGATGGAAGACATGTCAGGCATGGTCAATGTGGTTTAGATACAGAAGACCTCAGAGGAAGCTTACCGAAGTATGTATAATGTGCGATGATGTTACCTTCAAGGCCACAGAGATTTTAAAATGTGCAAATTAAAGGGAAGAAATAGTACATATATTAGCTATTAAAAAAATGCTCATTTCAGGGAATGCAGTTTATCTGAATGTTTAACTTGAATACTCACATTTATTCATAAATATGTTACTTAAATCAGGAATATAACCTTATTGCTTATTTGCTACTTAACCTTTAAACAGCTGATATTCTCAGGCATTCATTGAATCTTCTCAGGAGCATTGTTTTTGGCATTGCAGACTGAAAGTCTGTAAGAAAAGTAGAAATGCTCCTGAAAACTCTTTTCCACAATAAAAGTAACTTAAATTGCAATTTCTCTGAGGATTTTCTAAGCACTTGCTATAATTCACATTATACACATTCATTTTTATTCTTTTTCTCACCTATTTTCTGTCATTGATGAAAATGACTATGTCTAACAAAAATATTTTCTTCACTAAAAGACATGGAATTTTACCAGAATTTAAAATTTGCCCTGCACAAATCTGAACCAGACACTATGAAGAAGCTCCAAAATCTCAGCTGATAATTCTAAAAAGCTTGTGAAAAGTGCAGTCTAGAGGTTCACGTTGCATATATAGGACTAGATGAGACAAAAATGGAGCGTAACTGCTAGGTGGGAAATATCACTAACAACACGTGGACATCTTTCTCTGTATTTCATAAATTTTGATCTAAGCTGCATTCAGTTGCTATGGATCCACAGATAACTAGTATCTTTTTGTTCCTTCAGTTTAAAAAATCTTTGCAGTATCTGTTATGCTGTAGAAGAGTTTTACAAATATTAATAATATTGTCCACTTTGATTTTCTTTTAAAACTAGCTTAAGGCTGTTCTCATGTCAAATGTGCATTCCCCACCCTCTGATTATATCCATGCAAAGTCAGCAAAGAAAACACTATTTTCATAATGAGAAATGTGTTTTCTTGTCCTAGTTAAAACCTGATTACTTGCTAAAGTCTGAAGATTTATAGCAAATTGAAACCTTCCAATCATAATTCTGAAGAGTGGTAACAAAAAGGATCAAACAGATAGACAGCCAAAAATACTTTACAGAGGTGTATGAGAATAAAAGGATATGCAGCTTTAAATATTTTGTTCTGAATTTCTTCTATTTTAATAACACAGAGAAAAATTAGGTCGCATAGTACTTGAGAATGAGCTTATTGCTTTAAAGTACAATGCAATATATCATTCTAGCTAATGTCCTCTTCCAGAGACAAAGTAACATCAGTAAAATCAGCAGAATTTGTTTGCAAATGTTCTTTATTGATGCTTTTTGTTCAGTTCAGAAAAAGCATTTATTGACTCTTGGTAACACATTAAAAAAATTATGAGGAAGTTCCCTTTTATCTCTGTCTTATTCAGTGTAAGTTTAGGGCAAACATAAGAGCTGTACATCTAAGCAGTATATTTCAGCATTGTTTACATGTCTTGTTTTGTCTCTTCAATCAGCACTGATATTTTGTTAAATAGAAGATGAGAGAAGGGGGAAATGGGATGTTTTCTCTGTCTAGCATGTGAAGGATTGAGAAAATTCTCACATTGGTGAAGATTTCTGATCCTTCAGAGGAGGAACTGCAGAGCTGTGTGAGTTAAGATGGTCTCAAGAGGATGTTATGTGCTGCAAGTCCAGCTTACTCTTTCTTCACCACATTTAACAAGGCAAGATCCTGTAATTTGACATCGCTCTGCCATTTTGAAAAGGCAAACATTCATTCCGGATTGCTAATAAAATTTCATCTGGTCCTACCATTAGTGAAAGGGGGGCAGATCCACAAACAAACTTACTAGTAACAGAACTGAACCTTATTTAGACTTAAAAGGACTCAATATGAAAAGAAGCTGTTTAGCTTACAAGCCCTACTCAGCAAGAATTGGGACTTAACATAAGGATTTAATATTCCAATTGGCCTCTACAAACTCCCATTAAATATAGTATCTGCCACTCTTCATTATATTTCCCATGGTTTCTGTTTCTTAGTTTAGCATTTATGAATTTAGATAAGGTAGCAATGAAGTTTTTAACACTTGTCAGGTAAGTTATGGAAGAATTAATCATAATTTATCAATTTTCTAAGTGTTGAAATGTTTAAATGTTGAAATAATTCATATCCTGATAATATTTAATAGCATTTGCTAACCTTTATTTAAAACAAAAAAACTTCTACTATACTTTCTAGAGAAAAAGTAAAATGGCAAAAAAAATCTCCTGAATTTTTCTTATGAAGGGGTTTTGACTCCATTTCCTTTATTTAGACATTTCTTTTGTATCTTCAGTTTTTCTAATGAGCATTTGTGCACACTATGAATGTTGAATGACATTTCTAAAGATAAGCACAGATGTTGATACTCAAGTCACAAAGGCATAAACTAGTAAAAATCCTGCTTTAGAATTGAAAAACGGAAATCTTTCAACAGAAAAATGCAAACCAGAAAAAAGCCTTGTTTCACTCAATCAAAACCACTTCTCAATTTGACAATGTTTTCAATACCTTTAATCTTCTGTAAAAAATACTCTTATTTCAAAACTGCACAGATGATATTTTACATAGAATCATAAAATAGTTTGGGTCAGAAGGGACCTTATTGAGAAGGGTAGGGACACTTTCCACTAGACCAGGTTTCTCAGAGCCCCATCCAGCCTGGCCTTGGACACTTCCATGGATGGGGAATCCCCAGCTCCTTCTGGCAACATGTGCCAGGGCCTCACCACCCTCACAGGAAAGAATTTCTTCTTAAAATCCAATCTAAACCTTTCAGTTTAAAGCCATTCCCCGTTGTCCTATCACTACATGCCTTTGTGGAAAAATGTTCTCCTCCTCTTGACCTTTTCAAAAGCATTCTCCCTGTGGATGACTGAAAATATATATTATGCAAACTAGTATATAATTTTTTAAAGAAAGAAAATTCTAAGGTACACTGTACTGGAAAACACGTAGTCAATGTTTTTCTTAAGACTTCAAGAAGTTAAAAAAACTCTCCATATTTCCCTAACTGGGACTAGGCAGATCACTCATGGCAGTGGGAAGAATGGTGGCTAAGAAAATTTCTAACAGACTAATAATAAGAAAATTTCTAACACTCTTCCTGCTGTAGGAAGCAGCTATTAGCAGATAATAATGTTATTAAGAATTTGTAGTACTCTTGAGAAAGATGAGAAAAGGATACAAAATGAATAGGAATTATCTGAATAAAAGTCCTGTGACATGTGCTCCAATTTTCTAGGCCTGGACAGCTTCAATGAAAGAAGATATATTTGAGTGTACAGTTTTTTTCATCCCCCTGGAGTTTTGGCCTTTTCTTTTTGTTTGTTTTAAAGCTAACTTAGCAGTGATTTTGTCCTAAGCAGTGATGGTTGATGCATTCTCTTTATTTGATTTTCAAGCAAATTATTAGCTCCTGTACAATGAGGACAGATGGGATATGATTACTGATTGGAAATAGCAATCATAATCTGATGCCACCTAATATTTTCAGAGGATGTTAGGACCTTTGGAGAAGAAATGTGAGCAATCATCAAAACAAGAAAAGATTTTTAGCCACCTTTTACAGACTGAGAAAAAACTCCAAATCTCTAAGGTCACAGACTGAAAACTACCGATTGAGATGGTCTCCAGAGTTTCAGAATGTACAGACTTTGTTTGGAGGACTTAGGTACTTAAGGAACTCATCTTCACCTAAGGGAAGGGACTTGGTTCCAACCACTAAGCAGCTGATTCAGTGCTTAGTTTTTGGCCTCCCAACCACTGAGTATTTGTGGGAGGTTCATACATCCAGTCTGTCACCAGTCTTGAAGACCTACAAGCAACAGATCTAGAAAGATTTTTTTTTATTTTTACCTGTGAAACTATCTTTCAATTTAATACTGCTTTTAATTTTTTTTTCATTGGTAGAAAGCTATATTTTATATAATTTCTACAGATACTGAAAATTCCAAAGCTTTTCTAAAAGAATAGAATTTGTCAGATTACTTACTGGATTCTTTCCTTCATTTCTGCAAACATTTATAGATGGCAAGTTTTGTTTGCAAAAGATGTTTGCAAAAGAAACAGTTGTGGCTAAATATTTGCACAAATATCCACTTGAGTGTTTACCTCGAGAAGGCTTGTGAATTTTGGCCTGTCATATGATCAAGGAAAAGTAAAAGTTTGCAACTTAACTCCTACCTGTTTTCTGCATTTGATGAATGTAGGAACTGCTCTGAAATCGTTAATGTATCTAACTTAACTTGACCTCAGTGTCAAGGCAGATACATTACAGATAAGCAAACACTGATGAAACTGGATTATCACAGCTTGATACAGCTTAAAAGTCACCCTATTTTTCCTGTTAGAAATACACTCTAAAAAGATGACATGAGCTTTTCTTATTTGTTAAACAAACACTTTCCTAATATTATTTCACAGGTTCGTTTTTGGATAAGCTTGCAGTTTGTCATGTTGTTCTGAGTTAAGACAAAAGAGTCCCAACCACACCTTTGTAAGAGTAGGACTATATTTGATTTCATTTTGCCAGAATTTGCCTCCCCTTTGCCTCCCTTTTGGCAGCTTACTGTAATTGTGCCTGTTGCTAAAAGAATCAAAGGTATTATTTATCATTTGGGACAAAGGTTCTTTTGAGGATTGATGGAATGGAGGGTGGATTCACAACAATAGTGAATTAAAAAGATCTAAGGCAATAGGGGTGAATGAAAACCTGGGGGTTTTTTTGTGGAATTCTTAATGATAAGTTAGAGTTTTTTCTTTCTTAGGATCTCAATGATTAATTGAATCATATAATTGTCATTAAGTAGAAAAAATTAGAGATAAATCGTTGCATGTACATTTAGCACTCACTCTTGATGCGTGTTATGACTTAAGAGAATCTGGATTCTGTTTAATCTAAATCCTACAGATCTATATAAAAAAGGAAACATATAGTAGAAGTTTCCCTCAGAGCAGCAAAATATCTATGAAACTATAGGAAAAAAACCCAAAACTGAGGGCAGAGGGGGGAAGCAAAATCATCTTCAATGCTGAACTCCATGCAGCTATGGCTATGTAATTATCAATAATGGAGTCAGATATGTAGAAGTGCCCCTGGGACCTTTGCCCTGGTGGAAAGCATACTTTTCATTGCTGTGTAATTGCAAATGAACAAATGGTGCTGCTCAAAATTCCTGAGTTTGTAAGGAATCTGGAAGTACAGAAAAACATTTATGCAGAACTACATATAAATGAGCCTACTGAAAAATTGGGTGCATTAACTTGATTTTCTAAACATTTTTAACTTGGAATGGATTAATGCAGCCTCATAGTTTCTGATCTGGCTGGACTCGATTGAGGGTATAAGCAAGTTCACCCACAGTAAGGTACAAAACGCCCCTGAACACTGCACTAGTGCTTAGGCATAAAATAACTTACTGTAGCTGTGTCCCATGTCAGTACCTACTGGCAGAGTCAGTGTCCCTAAAATTCTGTCTGAGAGCTCATCATTTGAATTGCCCTTCCTTCATCTATTTTAGTCTCTT
>VZRZ01004785.1:125345-138750 GCA_013398175.1 Climacteris rufus | reverse complement strand
TTTTTTTTTTGGAAAAGAAATAGTTTTTAGCAATGGAAATAGGAAAAAAAATAAGTATTGTTTTTACTTTTGGCAGCCTTTGCCTCAATTTTCTTTAAATAAGCAATTGAAAAATATTACTTTCATGACAACATTTTAATTCTGAAAATGATTTTTACTTTTTTTTTTCCTTAAACACTTGAACTAATGCCTACTTAATTTTTTTCCGTTCCATTTTGCATCCTCTTTAAACATAGATACTTTTCTGGAATTAGTTATGTGACAGAAAGGATCTGCTGCTAAAAGTATGTGCAATGATAAGACTAATGTAACTGTTATTTCCTGCTCATACAGCATTAACATAGACATTTTAGATTAGGAAGCCAACAAGAGAGCATAACTAAAATTCCTAAATCCTACAATTTCTTAAACCAGAAGAATTTTATACATTTTTCCTATGTTAGGTCTTTTCCAAATTAAGTATAAAAAAACCAACACGTAATCAACAGAGACAGGGTGAAATGCTGGAATGCTGCAGAGGGGGAGATATCTTCTGTAGAAATTTTCAGGCTCAAGTGATTGATATAGGCTTACAGAAATAAGATATATGATCTAAGAATAGCTGAAATTATCCTGCTTAAAGGGCTCAAAGTGTACAAGAATTAGCTGTGGCTGCTGTGATTTCAGAAGCTACAGAGGAAGGACGACAGTGGTTTATAGCACAGAAACAGGGGCTGAAGGTGAGAAAGAAGTACTTCCTTCCACAGACGCTGTGAGAGGAATGGAGATGCTGGCAGGTCTTGCAGGCTGAGGACGGGACCAAGAGTCACCTTCCTCCGAAGGACTCAGCTGTCTGTGTCCCCAGGCTGCGTTTGGGCCTTGGCTCTGTGTTACTGCAAACCTGGTTTTAATGCTTGAGAAAGTATGTGAGTTCAGTGATACAAGATAAGAAAAGTGAAAAGTGTCATTGCTCAATCACTGGGAGCACTTCAGACTTTCAAAAGGGAAAATACTGACACTAAAGGTTATAAAATCTTTGGGATGGCATTTGAAATGCAAAGAATCAGAAGACTGATTCAACAACACCAAGGATCTGCAAGTAGCAATAGAGGCTGATGATTGATTGATGTTTGTAGCAAACTCTGAAGGTAGGACCAGTGAGCCTCTTAATGCCTAGCCTAGGAGCTTTTCATCCCAGCTATCTACTGTACATGTATTGCCCAATACATAATTATGCTGCACTCTCACACTGTACACATATTTTCAAATTGTCTGACCTAAGTGACCCAGAGAAAGAGTGGGAATGAAGGTTTCTGAACACAGGAGGAGAGAGGGACCTGAGGTAGTGCTGGCTGCAGGCAGGAGAAAGTTGTATCCATCCCTCAAAAGCAATGAACACAGCTTTAAAAGGGAAATTTTCATTTGGTCTAAGCTGTACTTTCATGCTCCAGCTTATTTTCTTTAATGTAAAATCATGATATAAAAGACATTCATTACTGGAAATTTATAAGCACGGAAATCTCAAGACTGCTAATAGCGTTCTCTCCCTTCTAAAGAGACTTTATAAAAATAAATGTAATGAGAGTGTCAAGAAGAAAGAGGAAGAATAATTAAGAAAGGGAAAATAAGAAAGTGATGAAAAGGAAAAGGGATAAGGAGCAGTAGCAGTTAAAGGGAAACAGAAATATAAATAGGCAATAGGGGAAAAGAATGTATTACAAGAAAATATAATACTGTTGAAAATGAATGTTTTTACATTTCTGGCTGTTGGGTGCTATACTGCTGTTCTTTCTGTAAGCTAATAAAATCACATTGTCTGAATATTTTGCAGTACAGAACAATATTAATGCACAAAAGCCTCACGACAACTATCTGCAACTGACAGATCTTATGAATTCTGACAAATGGCTCTTGATATTAATCGTACAAATATGGGAGTGCTCTAAACAGATTCATCTTCAGGAATTTCATGAAAATGTATTTCATACAGCTGTGAAAGCATATCCTGTTGTGCTTATGGAACCTTTTCTGAAACTTCCTTCAGAGCAACCTTGCTCTTGTATTATTTATCATTCTATTGTCTCTGATCTATAATTCAAAAAGAAAAACCCTTCGATTAATATATATGCAACATATTTCCAAATCAGTGCTGAAAATCTCAGCCACCAGGTGTCCATTATTGTTATCAGAAACAAAAATGTGAAGTTGGAGAATACTGATCAGGTCATTCTGTCCACATTCCTGCCAATAAAGGACATACTCTGCCGATTTTTACTGCTGTTGTTATGATAAAATAACAAGGATTGCAAGACTTGCTGTACTTTCTCACTATTTAGCTGTAACTATTGGAAGGAAAAATTCTTACTCTCCCTCTGAAAACTAGTCCTGTCCTGCTCGAAACATGAATTATATCACAATTTGCTCCAGGGTCAGTCTGCAATCAGGTATTCCTTTCAGTCTTCTTGGTGATTATATCCATCCATTAAATTACAAAAATTCCCTAAAAATGAAGATAAGTACTCGTAAGTATACTACTGATGAGTTGAGCTCTAACATCCTAATAGGTATCATTATATTAGATTATGATATATTGTCTCATGTTTCTCATTAAGATTTTATTGCAAGTTTCTAATTATAAGGGTGCTCCTTAATGCTACCAAGGGAAAGCATGTGCTATAGCTAAAAACCTGATTTTCTATAGGGGGAGAAATTTGCAAAGGCACAGATGTCCCTAACTTGAATTGAAATTCAGTTAGAGTTACCTACCTAACTGCTATTTATCCCTTAGGAGTGTAACTGAAGCATAAATATTTTTTATGTTTGCACAGCTTGACTGGGGGAAAGAAAAGGTTTCCTTTTCCTCCAAAAAACCAAAAAAAGCAAAACTGTAGAAGGAAAAAACAATTTTCCTGACAATTATACGGCAGCAGGCAATGATATATTAACAATCAGTTTTCTAACTAGAGAGTACACAATTTTTGTCCTTCATTGTAATTTTAACCTCATATATGTATGTAAACCCTATGTATTCAAGAATATTTATTTATCTATATAGAGGTATATCCATATGCATTTGAATACAGAAACACCTATAACTATGAAAATATCTATAATGAATTGTGCATGACTCTAAAAGGTTAATATGATAGATGAAGTTCTTTTCTTCTATACAACAATCTAGAAAAGAAGGACTTATGTTCCTTGAGCTGTATAGCTCTTAACTCACACTACTCTTAAAATGGGGAGGGTGAAAACCTATTCTTGAAAGAGGAGGGAAATAAGAAGGTTCTAATACATGTTTGACTGACAGCAAAGTTCTCCTGAGGACTGTATTTTCCCACTAAGTTTTAAAAAATAAGATTGAAAAAAAATCTAATGTATTCTTGGCATCATTTTGTCACAAAACATGGCAAATGAGGAGAAAGAACAAAAGTGAAAAGAGGTCTAAAATCAAGCATAAATGAAAACTCCCATGAGGCAGGTGGAGACTAGAGCTCTGTGACAGCAGCACAGGAGCAAAGGTCAGCGTATGCCACAGTGTAACACTCTGACACAAACACTGACCTAGGCACACTAGGAATTATTGCTGTTGTGCTCCCTCTGTATCATAGAATCAGAATAAAAGAATCACAGAATCATAGACTACTTTGGATTGGAAGGGACCTCAGGGATCATCTAATCCAATCCCCCTTGCTATGGGCAGGGACACCTTCCACCAGACCAGGCTGCTTAGAGCCCCATCCAACCTGGCCCTGAACACATACTGGGATGGAGCATCCACAGCTTCTCTTAGCAACCTGTTCCAGTGCTCCATCACCTTCTGAATAAAGAATTTTTTCCTAACATCTAACCTAAATCTCTTGTCTTTTAGTTTAAAACTCTTCTCCCTTGTTTATCCCCTATATTATTTTCTTGTGTAAAAAGTCACTCCCTCTTTGTTACGAGCCACTTTCAGTAGGTTAAAGTAGGTCAAAGGTCAATGAGGTCTTCTCAGATCCTTCTCCAGGGTGAACAACCCAGATATTGTTCACCTCCAGATCTCATCACCTGAAATTCCTCTTCCTTTTCTGTCCACAGACACTCCTGTTTGATGTATGTGAGATAATTTCTATCAAGTTAGAAAATTTGGATAGTTTTACAGGAGCAAATCTGACAGATAGTAATGCATATTGTTGCTGGATTCCTACAGGCTTTTGGGTAATAAGAGAAAAATGTGAGCCATTTAACCAATAACTGCAACAATTATAATGAGTTTAATCTTCTGTATTTTTAAAGAAAGATGTAATGTGCGCAGCAGATCTTTTTATAAATGCATTAATATTAAGCCTTTCACAATTACCAAAAGCTGGTTTTCAAGTGTTCTTCTGAAGCGAGACAATCCCTTTTCAGTTTGCCTCACCCACCTTTCATTGGCTGGAGAACGACAGCATGCAGATAGATTCATCAGCTTTGCACAGCATGTACATGTTTCATTTCCACCACTACTTCACTAAATAACTGAAATGAAAGTGATCATAAATTAGAAATCTTATGCCTACAAATCCATGTCTTTCTAAAATCTTGCAGTCAGAATACTTGTTAAAAATACTAATGAATGATTGCATGGCTTTTGCCCAGAATAAGGGTCTCAAGGATAAGCATACATACGATATAGTATGACATATAATGTGTGTGTGTATATATATATACATATATATGTGTGTGGGTGTCTGTGTGTGTGTGTGTGTATCAAAACTGGTGTCCTGATGGAATCTGTTTCCCTGAGAAAATAATTGTATTATTAAAAAAAAAAAAACAAAGTATGGCTCTTCCCTTCTAATTATGTGAGCAAATATTAAAATAATGTTTATCATCAATTTTGGGGGAAAGAGACATCAGAATATTTTAAATGTGTACAAAGTGATGCATATGATTATAGGTACTTACACAGTTACATGACACATGACAAACTGGGGCAGATAACAAAGTCACAGGTTTTACTAATAAGAACAGTCAGATATCTTAGGGTGGCCAATGTGCTAGCTTTTATTTCATTACATTTGAAAAGATTTTCCATCATTTTACTGCTACATACTTATAGAATTAGGTTTTAGTGTTGTATATCCTTGCATGATTTAGATAGGAAAGGTGGTATATTATAATACGGATATTTATCTTTAAAATTCTCTTTAAAATGATGACATATAACAATAAACATCCTAACTTGAAACACGTAATTTATTCCTCAGTTTGTAGAGAAGTGCTGAAATTACTGAAGATATTTAGCTAAAGCTTTCTGAGGAGATAATGGTAAGTTGTGAAAGCTTAGCCTGGTAATAAACAAAATTAAATGAAAAAAGGATAATTTGCTTAGAATTTTTTTTAAAGGCACATGTCACGCGACAGTTTTTACTAACATTGCTCCAGAGAGGCATCATAGTTTATTAGCCAAATGACTGAAGGTTGACTCATGAGATCTGTAATCTAGTCCTCATATTGTTCCTGGATCTCTGGCAGGCACTACACCTCCCCATATCTTCTGTACTGACACCACACAGTGGTACAGCCAAACACTCTTGAGTCAGCATCCGAGAAAACATCCTTTGGCTCACGTGCTTTGTGGCACTTTTCCTGAGTAATGCTTATACCACAGAAAGATCCCTTTCCTGTTGCAGCAACACTTCCTAAAGGAAGCTTACCTGGACTCTGCCACCAGTGGGGTTGTGCTGTGGTTCCCACTCTGCACTCACTCCTTGAGGATCAGCCTGAAGAGAAAGGAGAAAGCACAGAGGTATCTGAGACAGAATACCTCCATGTGGAGTGAGCAGCTGCAGCGCAAGCCCCAAGAGGTATTAGAAAAAATGACAGTGGTAATACCAGAAGGGTAAATACAAAAAGCAGGTAAAAGTAGAGATGTGCATCAATGGTTGTGTTCAGCTGGTTCCTGGTGTAATTTTCTCCTGCTTTTGGGGGAATATTGTCATAGAATCATAGAATCATTAAGGTTGGAAAAGACCTCTGAGATCATCGAGTCCAACCTTTGACCGATCACTACCTTGTAAACCAGACCACAGCACTGAGTGTCACATTCAGTGGTTTTCTAAACAATTCCAGGGATAGTAATGCCACCACTTCCCTGAGCAACCCATTCCAGTGTTTGACTACCTTTAAGTGAAGAAATTCTTCCTGAATAGATAGATAGACCTTCTCCTTTGTAAAAGTCTAGGTACTATGGTGTGATATATTTTGTACTACATAAACTTCTTTTTTAAGTAAACTGGATAGTAAGATCATACTCAAAATCTGTTTTAAAATAAAATTGGTGTGAAGTTGAGGATAGCTTGAACAGGAATTCAAACATCTTCAGCTACCTTCATCTCAGCCTATGGTTCCCTTTACATTCTGTTATATTTCAGGTTTCTGTTGTAGGTTGTGATTATTTCTCACTGCAGACCGTAAGGGGAGGCAGAGGCAGTTAGCTTAATAGTACATACCTGAAGTTTCTGGTGTGAATTCTGTGTACCTAGGAAGCACTTTCCAACAGTGGTCTCTGAATATGGGTGCTCTGCTCTAATCCATCAGTGTGAATCCTCTCTCTGCCCACAGAAATGTTCTTGATTGAAGGTACATGAAACTGTAATTCAAAATATAATTTAGCGTTTTGAGTTTTAAAACAGCACAGACAACAACTGAAGAGCATCAGATGATTTTAATCCAGGTCCTTCACAAACCAAATCAGTTAGAGATAAGGCCTCTCTATTTATAAGCTAAAAGTATAAATTTAGAGTAAGGAAGAGGACACACAGCTTGAAAATACAGCAGCTAATGTAGAAGACTGAGTGCAATATACCTGAAACCATAATATATATGAGGTTGCCTGCATTGTAAAAACAAAACAAACAAACAGAAAAACAGAAACCACAGTAATACTTTTTGCCACATTAATCCTAACATTTTTCTCAAAGCTTTTCCTCACATAAAAAATCCCACTCACCCATGTTTTATTAAAGAACATAGTAAATAAGAAGCCAACAGAAGTAGAAGAAAGATACCACAGTGGTGAAAGAAATTTTTTGGAAGACATTAAAATATGTTTCCTAATTACATTTAGCTGCAGTCTTCCCTGATTGTACGTTCTCCTCGTGAGTCCAAACCTGCTGGATATTTTAAAATCCAAGGTAAGAATGCACAGCTTTTTTATTCCTCTTTGTTAATCTGATATCATAAAAACTTGTAAATCCAAACGAACATTAAGAAGACAGATTGATAATATAATTAATTATACACAAAGCTGCAATTAAGTTAGACTAACTGTTCAGATGTAAATTATGTCATAAGGGTGCCCATGGGAGCTGTGCTAACACATAGAGCAGGAGAATTTGGTCTTTGGAACAGAACTGTTTTATCTCTCTGTTTATGTGGATTTAAACATATTTTATGAGAAGTGTACTATTGTTACAATCTCAGGTGGTATTCTCAGAGATAAATGATTCTTGCGCAAATTATTTGCCCTCACATTATTTAAAGGCTGTGGTGAGTTGACCCTGGCTGGAGGCTGGAAGCCCACCAAATCCATTCTATCACTCCCCTCCTCAGTTGTACAGGGCAGAAAAAATGGATCAAAAACCTGTGGGTCAAGATAAGTACAGGGAGAGATCACTCAGCAATTAATTAATTAAGAAAAGAGGTAGACATGGATGATCTATAATAAAATGTTTCATATATTCAAGCTCTATACAATGATTTTTTTTTTTTTTTGCTAAGTTAAATCAAGGTTTACCTGTAAAGAAATAGAAAATATATACATAATAATACATCAAATATTGAAGTGCAGGTGAAAGCAGTATTATGGCTGCAATTACAGTATTAAATATTCAGGATCAGTGTGCATCTAATACATAAAAGCCTCTTTTACAAGTATGACTATTTACCTAAAATAAAATAGATGCAAAAAGCAGGATTAAAATTATTTCTCAAAGAAAGATTACTACATTCAGTTGGAGTACCTAAAGTCATATAATCATAGAATGGTTTGGGTTGGAAGGGATTTTAAAGATCATCTAGTTCCAACCCTCTGCCATGGGCAGGAACACCTTCCACTAGACCAGATTGCTCAGGCTAACCTGGCCTTGAACACTGATGGAACAAAAAACCCACATTCACAAAAGCATCTTTCTAAATCAAATAGGAATACCTACATTGCAATGGAAAAAAAAGTGCACAGAAAAAGTGGAGACACACACACACACTCTTTGCTGTGAGTCAAAGCTATGCTTTGCCAGAAACTGGAAAGAAATAAATTAAAGAACTAAAGCTTAGGTTCTGAAACTAGAAAAACAAAGCAAAAGATACTGCTGAAGTCAAAATGTACAAAAGTTAATATATTTTGAATATTCTTTTTCCTCTGTAGACTGGTATAATTATGAATAAAAAGGTATTTTTTAAATGGAAAAGTATTGGAACCTTTTCCTTTAGTTTATGTGAGTGAATAAATCTCAGATAATGTGAGAAATGTGTTTTGTGGAGAAAAAAACACCATAGATGCTTGAAACTCTGAATTTCAAACAAGAAAAAAAATATTTACATTTATAGAACATTTAAATGAAAAATTCTGACAAAATTTCAGAATTTTGAAAAATCTTTGAAAATTCACCAAACCCTCCCTGATATATATTTTTAGAAATCAACATTTTCCAAGCAAATGTCCTTCCCTTCCATAGTGTTCTACTGTTAGGTCTGTAGTGCAAGAACTTCAGGCACTGTGATATTACAAAAGAGTCAAACACTACTGGACTCCAGTCACCTCTTATCAAGCTTCTAGACACTACAGAAGTACACATAATAATTCTACTATGTTATTTCTTCGAATTATTTAAAGCAGTAAAATTAAAGAAAGTGTTCAGTTTCATGTATACAGGATATGGTTCAAGTTCTGCTTTTAGGTACACTTTTATGAGAAGCAATTTCTCTCAGTGATTGTTCCAAGATAGCCTTGACCAATATTCCAGGTCTGACAAGAAAGGCAGCCTGACAAGAAAGCCAGTACTGTCTGCAATGTGTATTAGCTAGACTTGAAATTAAAACTAGTAGCAAAAAAATAACTGTAGGAAGACACAAGCATAGTAAATAGCCTAACCCAGTAGATAGAATCATTTAGATTAAAAAAAAAAATAAAATTAATGGAGAGGTTGGAGAAGAAAAAATGCCGAATATTTTTTTTTGCTGTGGCCAAAACAGACTGCAGAGGATTCTAAATTAATAACTTGTATCTCATGCTTAAATGTCCCTTCAGAAGACCCTGTGATCACCTACAAAAGCAAAATCACAAGCAGTTGTTTCAGGTTTATTTTAGTCTAACAAGAATTGCTGTCTTAACACTGCAGAAACTTTGAGGAACTCTGAATAATAATCGAGATACAAGGTACAAGAAGCATCACAATAATTGACAAAAGGAAACAAGGTGCTGCAAATATCAGGCACTAAAGAAGCACATGAGGTAACCCAAATATGCCAGCAAAGACTTCCATGATAGTTTTTCCAAGAAGTGGTAATTTTACACGATTCATTTTACAGACATTCACAAAATACTGTGATATAGTGCAGCCAGCATCGCACTGCCAACAACTTCCTCCTTTGGAAAGCAAGCCATGGCAGGTGAGATCCGTATTTACTTTTGCTGAACTGGCTTTTATCACAAGAACAGACTTGTCATCTTATTTGGAAGAAGAGCAAGAAATCTTTCTCAAAAAACACCAATAACTGCTATAATCCCTGAGCACTGTTTATAAAGTATAAGCACTATTTTCTTCCAGTGGCATGGAACATGGCTTATCCAGCAGGCTCGACAGTCCATTTTTATAGTTTGCGGTAATTTGGAGTACATCTCTAAAGAAGAGGACTGATGATATGCTTACAAAAATTCATACAGTTTCTACACAAATCAAAAAGTTGTATAAGATTGAAACCCCAAATATTTCTATAGCGTGGATTATAAGTGACTGAGTTTGATACATACGAACTTAACACAAGAAAAGACATGGTCTGCTAACAAAGTGCAAATCACTATTTTTAATCTTTCAATGTTTTAATGATATAGATATTTATTTATCTGTATTGCACCCCTCACTTTACCTATTTTTATGTATTTCAAGAATTTCAAGTCTTTTTTGTTTTCAGAGGTGGAGGTTTCACTTAATATCACTACTGTGAAAAACAGTATCAGGCACATGGCTTAGGAAATGAGTGGGATGAAAATAAAATATAGTCTTGATATATGACTATAATGTTTAGATACATGTTTTCTAAACACTAAACAGCATTTGAAATGTCTGTCCACTATGCATCAGCAATATTTATAAAATTATAACAAAAAGTACAAAAAAACCACACTAAAATTACCTGATTGAATAGACTGTAATATATATTTTAATGGATCTATAAAAGGTATTATATTCATGTTAATACTCACAAATCTAAGCTTGTGACAAGTCTATCACTGTACACTGCACCAATAAATTCACAAACTTAGAAGATGTAAACACAGAAATTGTACTATCCCCATATAAATTTTATTGTTAAAAATAAAATATAAAAATGTATACTCAACCACTTTGAAAAATAAAAATTCCTCTGACGTAATAATACATGAAGTTTATCACTAGATGACAATAATTTTGAATTAGGATTGGTTTTTAGAGTACAGTAAATGTGTATTTTTCTTGCAATACACTTATGTTTTCAATAAACTAAGAAATATGCAAAAAGAGCTTGGTCATGTATTTTGGGGTAAAAAATTTAAAGGATTTTTATAGGAGTCCTTATATCCCACATTCTTTGATAGACAGCAATATTATGAAAGCAACGAAACTGAAATTACAATAGGCGTGAAACTTTGCAATCATTGTGAATTCTTCCTCTGTACCAATATGTAACATGATTAAAAGGAGCTTTAAAACATAATAAATCAGATGAAACTGAAATTAAAGAGGGCACAAGTAATACTTAAATAATTTATAAGATTCAGCATTAATTGCTTTTTATCTTGAAGACAATCAAAATATTAATTATGGGTGTGTTAATCAATGAATGACATTTTACAAAGAATTTGTAACACTTTATGTATCCACATTCTTCAAGTTCTGCCAGAACAAAATGAGTAACATGCTGAGTAACATCCAAAGTAGTAACATATTCACAGCACATCAAAACCTTTGTGGGTAAAATAGTGCATTCTCACAGGTGTCTTTTCAAGGTGTCCTTATTATACAAAGCCAAAATATACTCACTATCATGTGTCTAAATATAGTCCAATCCCTCAAACACATACATTTCAAGGTTTATTTCCCACTGTAAAAATAATAATAATAATTAAAACAGTCACTCTTTTTCCTCAAAGGCAGCTCATTCCTATTCACATATCCCTTTTTCCAACCACAAATGTTCCCATTAACCCCATACAGGAAACAGTCCCTTTCTTTGTCCATGGAATGTAGTCTTAAAAGTATAGGCCAAAATATAAGGTATGTACAATTCACAATGTAATGTTTAATAAATCATGGATTTGTTTGATATTTAGAGGAAAATTATTATCTTCTTTCAACAGGAAAACTTCTTAACTGTCTCTTAAATCAAGGCACAATGATAATTACAATTTAATTCTGGAAGCATTTAAATTTTTTCTGAATTTAATCCAAATGTCTCTTTAAATAGAAAATTTTGTGAAAAATTTAACAAAAAAGCCCACCCAACCAATCAAATAAAACCCCCTGACAACATCTTGGTTAGAAATTCTTTCTTGTCAGAAAGGAAAATCACTTCATCTCACGTCACATGTTGACTGCAGTTGCTGAAATTAGAAGTGACTTTTTGAAGATTTGGATCAACTCAAACAGGATGCACACAAGTTTGTAAAGACTTCACATACAATGCCCTGCACCTCTGTCACATGCCAAATCACTTCTACCAAGAGCATAAAGAATCACTTGCAGATGAAAGTATTTGTGTACGTAAAGGTTTAGGGATTTGTCTGTGGTTTGTTTTGTTGGTTTTTATTGTCCTCATGTCCTCTCACTCCAGTAACCTCTGATTTTGTCTGGCTTCATTATACCATTTGAAGTGAATTGCAAGCTAACCATAAATCCAAGGAATTCAACCATAAATCCAGGAGAGCTTTTTCTTAACTAGATTCTTTGCTTTCATAAAAAGCCATTTTAAAATAGTGATAGCTATTAAAAATTATGAGGTAAGAAAAAACTATAGAAATAAATTGATTCAGGGACCCAAATGCTGTGCAGATTGCTCTGTTTGTTTGGTTTTAAAGTGTAGGAGGTTTATTTCTTTTATTCTCAGAAGTGGAATATGACCTACAAACATGTGCAAAACACAATGTTTTGTCAAACATGCAAAAATGTACCACTGGAAATCAATTAAGATGTCTAGTTATTTGCAAAACAATTTCTGCTGTGTGATATATTTCTAAGTTTATTCTGATATTTAGAAATCTGTAAAAAATGTCATTATCTTGGCTTCATAATTTCTTAATCTGTCCCAATATTCTTAAACTCCTTTCTATCAAAGAGAATATTTAAAGCTTTCTGTGCCTTGTGTGGTTTCTTTCTCCTATGTATTATCGGATTCAAGAGGAAATATGTGATGAGAATAGTAAAACTGCTTATTATTCTTATAACAAGACTTGTAAGAACTTATAGACAAAAACATATCTGTCATCTCATTTATTTCAGAAATAGTAATACTAAGAGCAGAAAAACACTCCATGACTGAAATGAGTACAGAATGTGATTGAAAAGCAATCTATTTTTAAGGTAAACAGGAGGTAGAAATGACATGATCTAATTTTAGCTGTTTAAGAGCTAGACTTGTGGTCAAAATACCCTTTGCAGATCACTTCCTAAATAGAGAAGAATCTTGGATGATCACCTGTAAACTTATAGTGAAAGTGAGATGAAGTGAAATTATTACATCAAAGTGAACAGAGCAATTCATTTGGACAATAAAACTTCATTATATACCTCATATGGGTTTGGTCACTGAGAGGAACCAATTTAATTTCTGTTTATGCCTCAACATTATATGGATCCATTACTGACGTGGGGATGGAGGGTAAGCCTGCCCTTGGGGAGACTTCGCCTGGCAGCTAATCAGGGGAAAGAACTGGGCTGCAAGCGACAGACAACCCCCCCCGACCCCACTCTACAGGCAGGCCAGTCCCCGGATGCCCGGGGAAAAAAATGCCCGGGAAATTGGGCTATAAAACCAGTGAGCTGCGCCTCGAGAGTGCCGGCCATTTTCAGTTCCTGGGTGAGGAAGGAATGCTTGGGGGCTTCGGCTCCCTACAGAACTACCTCTGCTCTGCCTGCGCATCCGGCCTTTCCTGTGTGTCTTCACCGAGCAGCTGCCGCCACCGCAACCTTTCCTGCGCCCAGCGGAG